>SNQJ01S0009501.1:90036-113709 GCA_010110895.2 Picea sitchensis | reverse complement strand
GCCATGAGACAGGCATATCCAATTTTGTTTACTTTTGTACATGCAATTCATGTTAGTAGATAAGAACATTGAGGACGATGTTCCTTTTAAGGGGGAGGGAATTGTAACACCATGTTTCCCCCAGTTTGTAAAAATAACTGGACTAGCCAAGAACTGTGGAAAACTCATAAATGTGAATATGTGATGTAAATGGACCTTGTGGAAAAGGTCAATAAATGTGAATAACATTATGAATTTATATTGGAGGAATGCTGAGAGGGGATGTGCATAAAAAGAGACCATGATGGCAGTGGAAGGCACCTAGAAAGGTGGTGTTAACTTTGACTGAGAATTAATACCGTATTTGGACTCCACTAGCCCGGAGAACCAAAAGTGGCTCGCTAGCCCTGAATTAAATGTCTCACAGGCTGGTAGGTAGATGGTTTGATGAGGGATGGGAGGTGAACTGCCCATCCGTAGAGCCATCAGGCCTGACCAACATGAGGGTAATCGTGCCACACACAACCTCGCAAGAGGATAAGGCATGGGGTAAAAGCGATTGGGGGCCAGACACGAGGGGAGAACTCTGGCGATATGCAGAGTGAGTGATAGCAGAGAGGAAGGATTGCAACCTTCACTCCTGGTCACTGGAAAACAGAGACATAGTCTCACAACATCGTGGTCTCAGCTCGGGGGTGGCTAGCGGTAAATCCACTGGGAGTCACTAAGCCTATGGTTTGGTGGAAACGGGGACCCCTCTCAGTAGTTGCATAACCCCTGGTGTTATTTCTGATAAGTGTTTTGCCTCTAGNTATTCTGATGATTATGCCCACAAGCTGTGAAACTATGAATGATTTCATTGTAAGAATGTCTGTAGGATGTTTTGATCAGTACTAGTAGTTGTATATTTGTATGGAAAGACTATATATATGGCATATGTCCTCATGAATTGTTATTTACATGAGTACTGATCTAATTCAGACTTCATGTCTGTTTCTTGGGTGGACGATACCTTTATCTGCCTCAGATAGTACCCTGAGTGAATCTTCCCATAGAGATACCCTTCTCAAAAATCCCATCAAGAACTTGGAAGGAGGACGTGAGGGTGTAAGGCCCTAAGAAATCCCTGATAGGTATCGAATCGATGGACGAGATCCCATCGGGAGGTCTGTGGTCACTCACGACCGTCATATAAGAAGAAGAGGCTGGAAGGATAAGTACTTCAACCTTGATAGGTGTTGATCGACAGACGAGATCCCGTCGGGAAATATATGGTCACTCATGACCGTTAGATTCGGTAAGAGGAAGCTAGAAAGTTAAGGGCCTTAACTTTGATATATGGTGAACGACGGACGAGATCTCATCGGGAAATCTATGGTCATACATGACCGTTAGATTGGTAGGATAAAGTAGGGTGTTAAATGCCCTACTACTTAGATTCTCTGTGACTTCATGGATAGCAAAGAAATTGAGACCATAGATCCCCAGGGTCCATGAGAGTATCCGGACCGTGGATCTCTCCACGCTTAGGAAATCGTGGGAGAACCTGCAAGTTAGGAAATTGTCTGAGCTGTCAGATCTTGGCTGAAAAAAACCGACAGCCATTGGATCTGTCAGGAGTTACCCGAGAGTTAAGACCCCAGTGTATAGGGGCGAAAAACCCCGAGACAGATCTAAGTCATCCGATTAATGGCGACCACGTGTCAAGAGATCACCCATTTCAGGAAACCGGGAGTCGGGAAATCGGGAGTCCTGTTGACAAGAGATCGGGATTTTCCATGGTGAAAACCCCAGGATAGATCTGATTCGTTCGATTGATGGAGGCCATGCATCGTGAGATCTCCCATTTCAGGAAATCAGGAATTGTGAGATCGAGAGTCTTGGTGACAAGGGATCGGGACATTCTTGGGTGGAAACCCCGGAGCAGTTGTGGACCATCCGATTTAAGGAGGTGACGTGTTGAGAGATTACTCGTTTCAGGAAATTGGGGATTGGGGATTCAGGAGTTCCGTTGACAAAAACTCAGGCTCTTGGCTTGAAAAATCCCAACCCATAATGTCGAGACAATAGCATGTGGCTAAGTCCTGATGGATGGACGAGATTCCTTTTCGGAATCTCGGGGCCTGTAACAACCGTCCGACATGAGGAAGATATGTCGGCTTTAAGCTGGGGCACGATTGCGCATTAGGGTAAGTAGCGAGTAGATATTGATGGCTAGAGTCCACCTGCCCAGATCTACGGCTGAGGATTCATTCTGGAGCCCCCTCCTGTCATGTCGACTACCATGTCGCATATCCCTCTCTTCCACCTGTATTCCACTTAACCACACAACGGGGCCATTTCTCATTGGTTGTTTCTCTATCCTTGTTGAGATTTGTTCCTATTGGCCATTTGCTAATCCTGTAGGGATTCGTCCCCATTGGCCGATCGCTAGCCCTGTCGGGGTTCGAAGGTTTCCAAGTCAAACGAATCGACATCACTTTAGCGTCGAGGTGCGAAGTATGAAAGAGGTATTACATTTATTCGGACTGGGATCATGACTCGCGACCACAAGGGAGCGGGGAGAGAGAAAGAGCTAGCTCGTGCTAGGCCTCCGTAGGTAATTCGGGGGTTCTGATTCGGCGAAAGACCAGAAAAATACGATTTAGGTAGTGGGTATGTGACAAACACTATATTGGTTTTGAAAAAAAATTAAAATATTGGATGCCAATATTGGCCATGTTTTTTTTTGTTGAGTCCCCCTCTCTCTCTATATATATTCATTCTACTAGGTAATAATGGATTACAAAATTCTAGGTTTAATACTTTTGCAATAGTGACTAGTGTTAGTAATATTGTGGACCAAAATTCAAATAAGGCTTCACATATAATGTGTTCAATATGTTTGGATGGAAAAATGGTTCCTCTCATACTATTTCCTTCAAATATTTCCTAAGATTCACTTCTAAAAAAGGTTAACAATGCCATGGTTATGTTGGGTCTTCCTTTAGTGTTGCAATCCTATTTCAATGCAATACTGAGAAATCAATTTCTAGATGTTGTGATAAAAAATAATAACTTCTTTGTAAGGTGCAATGATTATGTCTCAATCACCAACACACTTAGGGCCACCACTAATCCAGTTAAAGTAGAACATTTGTAGGAAATTCAAACAACTCATCAGTACTACATTGCAAGTTGTTGTAAATGTCTATAAATTGAATTTAGAGAATCATCCTAACACTTACTTTAGAATAGCACATGATAATATGGAAAAGGAAATTATTTTATACCATGGTTGGGAGAGAATAAAAATTTTGTTGTTCATTTAGGAAAGTAATGATATCTTGTATGTTAACCACTATCCCCTAACTTTTTTAATTGGAGTGTTGAACAGAACAAATATTGTATAGTACATCTAGCATGTAGTGATTGTAAAGGATTAAGGTTTCCAAACTCAACGTCGTCTGATATAGAACTTTTATGGAACCCTCGGGGGGGGGGGGGTTGGCCCCCCTTATTACAAATAAATTCTCAATGGTAAATTTCTATGGTTTTGGCCTATGGAGACAAATGGTAGCCAACTAAATAATAAATTACAATATTAGAAATGAATAGAAAGCTTAAAAAAACAAAATTATACACACAAAAAAGTGATCTACATCACATTAAAATGAGCATTCTACATGATAATCTAGTTTATAATATATAAAAACAACATAAAAACAAAAATATAGAAATCTCTTACTGGGAAATAAAAGTTATCAAATAAATTTAATTTGTTTTACCTTGAGAAAATCCTTTGCTTCCTCACTTCAAATCTCCTTTATTTGTTCCTTTTGAATTTCCCTTTCTAATTTTTCCCTTATGTGAAGGTTTGGCCAGTGACACCTTAAATTTCACCCATATGAAAACCAAAATATTAAACAAGTTCCATATGTTGCTTAGTAATTTTTCTTAGAGCAAGGACAATAATAATAGAAAACCTTTGAATCTCAATCAATCAGTTCATCATGTTTGTTGAATGCCTCGATACATGCAACAACAACTTCAACATGAGATATACATATACAATCAATATAAGGTTCAACATTTAAAAACAACACATGCAACTTCATTCTCATGCTCCAAATCAAGTTATAATTCTAATAGATACCAAGGAAGCAAGCTTGAAGGGAGAAATACACCATCCACCATCAACCTCATGTTCCACATACATCAGTCTAATATATCCTTTTTAGCCTTATATAGATTCATACAAGAAGCTACAAAAGTATATACCTATAATAATGCAAAGCCTCGATGACCTATAGGGAGCTCTAGGAGACATATTCATCCTAAAAGTCACAGATTGTCCAAATCAAGCAAATGGGTTTACTGCAAGAGATAATGCAACTCAATATTCCAATTCCACATTGTTATGCTCACCAAGAATATGGATTCAATAGACAAAATATGGTTATTGGATGGAGGAACTATATGAACAAAGGCTTCATGAGATTTAAAATATAAATGGAGAATGAAACCAAGATGAAAAAATGCAATGACCACACTAACTTCTTTAAATTGTAACTTCCCTTGAGGTGTTGTTCCTTTTTCTCACTAAGATAATATTGAATTTGACATTTCAAATAACCTATTGTGAGGAGCGCTTCATTTTCATGGAACCCTTGAACATTATTTTTTCTTATTTCTTCATTTAACAAATTCCCAACAACCTCATCCAATTTCTTTTTATCACTCCCTCCATTGCTAGTAGCACTTACCATATTATAAATTGTAAATTTGGAAAGTTAAAGGGTAGAGTGATGCATCGGTCTTCCAGAATACAAGTCAGCACTATGGTGAAAATTTTATCATTCCACCTACACCGTCAAGATGAACAATGAATTCTAGGGTTTATTCAACAATGTATGCTTATTAAGTATGTTTCCCTCTGAGGTAGATTTCCACTGCTTTAAAGAAATGATAGAAATTTTTAGCACTATATAAATTTCCTTGGCTGAGGAGGAAAATCACAGAGGTAACCTCAAACCATTTTTTAGGACTCAAAGTTATCCCTTCCAACCTAGAGAGGGCTCTCTCTTATAGATTTTCAATTAGTTCAGTGGCTAGATCTTTAGTAAAAGGGTTTCAAATTGATTTTTGTAGGACATGGAAGAAAATACCATTGGGCATGAAGTAAAATATAAACATTATCAATGGTTGGTGATAGAATGTTCTAAGAAGGAAAGGAAATACAGTCAACCCTTTCTCAATCAATCAACTCATTATAGTATGGTGGAATAATCAAAGGAAATGATCCATTAAAGCAGAGCATCTACCCAGGATGAATTCTGCATTAACTTTAGAAGAAATTGATGAAAATATTTGAAAACAAATTAATTCATAGCATATAACATGGAATGAATTTTGAATCATACAAGTTCTTTCAAATACTGAAGACATTACGTTTAAATGGAAAAACTCAAAAAGATACACATTCATATGGGAGAACACACACCAAGGAGAATTAACACATAAATATATGGTAAGAACATTCAAGACTTCTACATGATAATTTAATTAATATTGGGAAAATATTACAATATAGATCATTCCTTTTCCTCCCTCTCGAACCCCCATTACATCGAAAATTATAAAATATATACAAAATCCTAAATGATCCATTCTTAACATACTTTTAAAAAATAGATATTCCCTACAAAATATATGGGATTTGTTAACACTTTGTTGCCAGTTGAGCTCTCCTTTATCTTTGGGATATCTTTGAATGATTTGTTCACTTTCCTTTGCATTGTACTATGCCACTTGAATGAACCTTCAAGGTCAATTGGAAGTAGGTATTTTTTATTTTGTTTTTCCTATTCTTGCAATTTCTTTCCATTGACTTTCAGAAGGAATGTCAGAATCAACCATTTCCTTAATAATATTTTCTAATTCTATGCAGGATGTGTATAAAATAGTGGCAAGACTTGATCTGATTTTCCTGAATTAGCTTAAAACTTCGAAATCATTCATCAATTTGTCAACTATTGTAACCCGTTTTAACCCCTCTTCTAGGTCTTCAAACTTTGAATGATCCATTTGAACTTGAGTCAATGTTGGCATAGGGGCAGACCCAGGGTTCAACGCTTCAACATCACACCAACAAGACCTAACTACTAGTCCTTTCAGAAACACCTATGGAGCAGATGCAGTCTCACCCAAAGTAGCAATAGGAGGTTGCAAGACAGAGGTGTCTACAACCAGAAGGAATGCAAAGGGGATCCAACAACAACATACCAATATCTAGTTATTCTTTACTAACTTAAGCCTACTTCGCACAGTTATATATTATATCTACAACAATAATGAAATAATAGAATAAAATAAGTTAAAGAACGCAACATCAACCACAGAGACAACAAAATTTACATGGTTCACCCTCTCCCTAGGGCTACGTCCACATAACTGCATTTCCTGATACATTATGTGAAAACATACATTTCTATCTATGCACTTAGCTTGTAGATCTCTCTCCTTCTCTCTTCTCCCCTCCCTGCACACCCAGCTATAGGGTTGACCTTCACATCCAGCTGAAGGTCCTACAATACTAGAATTCCCTCACCCACAACACTTTTCTCTTACACCACAATAATCCCTCAACGATAACAAAAATGAACAACCTAGGACCACAATCACCAACCTTGAATGAACCATCCTTGGTAATTTTGACCTTTATTTATACATTACAATGAATCTTAGACAACCTTAGGCCGACACCTAGGTGTAAAAACCCTAAATACCAAAACCCTAGGTGTCAAACTCTAGGTCAACTTGACCCGTATTTTCAGGGATTCACCAACCTATCTTTTCTGTCTTTTCCACGAGGTGCTCCAAAGCACTTGTTGATGTTTTTTTCTACATGCTGAGTTTTCCATGATCCATCTTCCTTGCTTATCTACCTTCCTCTATAGTATCAGTCAATGGCTCATTTTCCCTTACTTTGCTCCTTCTTTTCTGCTTCTTTGACCACTTGACCCATTCTTAGTTAATGTGCCTTCCATGTAGTTCATACTTCATCTTTTCTCATCCTTTTTCTTCTCTTTCTTCCTTAATACATAACCAAGGGCCAACAATCCCCCAACACTCACCTGTGACTCGTCCCGAGTCACTACAGGACTAAACTTTCTGTATTACTTCGACTTACTTTCTTCTTTGTCCTTCCATGTTATGTGCAGATTGTATCTTCTGTGTCTAGTACCCAGTTTCAACTGCAACTGGTACCTAGACCCTTCTTATTATGCTCTTACTGAGAGCTTCAAGGTAGCACGTACACCATGTCTAAACCTTCTCTTTTAGTGGTAGTGTAATTTATCTCAGCTGTAGATAGATTCCTACTAGAAAAGGCTAGTGGGTGGTCAATATCTCTGGCTCTTGGTTGTGGTGCTAACACCTCTCCTAATGCAATAGATGACTCATTGACATGCACATGAAATTCCTTACTCCAATATGGGAAAACCAGAATAGGTGCAGTGACCATTTTCTGTTTCAGTGTGTCGAAGCTCTGCTGACATTCCTCTAACCATTAAAACTAACAATATTTCTTTAAAATCTTTTCCATGGGTGTTGTTATCTGTGCATAGCCCTTGATGAAATTTCTATAGTATCGAATATGTCTCATCATAGTGTGTAGCTTTCTAACCGAAGTAGGAGGAGCTAGATCGACCATGATGGAAATCTTGGAAGGATCTACCAGCAGCCCCTTCTTACACACAATATGGCCTGGAAGAATTCCAAAGGGTGAAAAGAAGATACACTTCTTCAGGTTCAGGGCAATCTGACATTGCCTGCACTTATCCAACATTAGTCTTAAGCATTCAATATGATTTTTCAATAAGCTAAAAACAGTCCAATCATCAAAATATGCTTTCAAAAATTTATGTAAAAAATCTTTAAATGCTTCAGCCACCACCCTCGAAAATATGGCTGGTGCATTCTTCAATCCTAAGGGAATCGCTATGTACTAGAAAGAACCTGATTTTGTTGCAAATGTGGTATTATGGCGATCTTCCTTAGCAATATTGATCTGGTGATAACCTGAAAATCCATCTGTGAAGGAGAAAAAATACTGTCCTCCCACATTATCTAACACTTCATTAGTAAACGGTGTAGGGAATGGATCATGTAAACATGCATCATTCAGTTTCCTCAAGTCTACATAGATTCTAATCTCTCCTATCTTCTTATCTTGGACCACCATAGGGCTAATCCATTCAGACTCTTCAATAGGTTCTATGACTCTTGCTTCCAACATTATGTCTAATTCAACTTTGACTTTCTGCTTATACTTGGGATTCAATCTATAAGGTCTTTGCTTGACTGGCCTTGCATCTGGTTTTAAGGGGATCATCATTTTTCCCATGGGCCCTTTAATTCCCTTCATGTCGGTGAAATTGGTTGGAAACAAGTCCTGATATTCATGCAGTAGTTCTATGATATTATAAATAGTGGCATCATCCCAATAATCTCCCATGTTTGCGAGCTTAGGTGCTTTCTCTGTTCCAATATTAACTTTCTTGATTTTGATTGGTTGTCCAATGAAAGGTAGTTCGACTCTTGGTTCTTCTATGTCTCTCTGTCCTTCAATTTCTATGATGTTCACACTTATAGGATCATCGTCCTCATCAACATTGATATTGTAACAACCCTGTACTTTCTGAAGAGGTGTAGTACCTTCATACTCTTCTTTATCCAAAGGAAGGTTAGGTACTTCCTCAAATACTTTCTGTCTTACAACCTATAGAGATTGATCTACTGTGGGGTACTGACTCTCAAATAAAAATGTAGCTACGAAGTTCTGAGTCATATTATACCAATATAAACTGGTAAGGAATAGTTCTTCTTGAAGATACCAATTGATATGCATTGTGTCAAAAGTGTTAATGAATTTATGCATCCACTCTTCCTGAGGAATGTTGCTCCAGGCCTTCTCACAACTTCTCACATGGTCCATCAGACATCTTTGACCTGTGTATTGAACTTTGCACCCTTCGACTTGGTCTGAAAAGCACACTGTCATCAAAGTGTGACATTGCACCCACTCCACAATGTTATTCTTGTGTGTTCCCCACCATCTCATTGACATTTCTTTCAAGGCTTCATCCAGTGCCAACAACCTCTGTTGTACTGGTACAATTTATTCAAAATCCAACAAGAAAGTTTCTAAATTATTTAAACCATCAAATGTGGGCAGGTTACTTACTTATATGCCAATCTATTGAAATTCTCTGGTCAATCTAGAACACCTCCGCACATAAACTTCATACATTTTGTTCTACCAGTTCTCTAGTGCTTCTTCTAAATCTGATGAGCATGCACTTGCACTTCACCAACTCAAGTTCCCGTCTGTTGTAGGATTAATGTAATCATGTTGTCTTGTTGTCAATTTGTAAATATTTTCTATTTCATATGCGCGGTCTTCTTCTCTTATGGGCTCTGTGTATCTGTGACCTTTGTCAGGGTCCAGCGGTGCAATGACCCTAAGGCCATTACCCTCAAATATCATTCTCCTCTTCTTTAGATCAACAACAGTCGAATTGGTGAAGGTGCAATCAACACCCAACAACACAGGATAAGTACAACTCTCATCCACAATATCAATGAATTCAAAGTCTACAAATGTCCTTACCCCATCGATGGCCACAGGGGCATGCTCCAGTCTCCCGAAATGGCTCACCACCTGCTGATTAGGCATCCTGAGCCTGATAGGGGAGTAAATCAACTTTGTTTTTCCCATCAATGCCTAGGTGTTCTTTGTCATAACATTGACTTATGATCCCAAGTCGAGGACCACATAATCTATATCATAGTCTCCAATATGAACATTAAGGTGTAGTTCCTTATTTTTTCTCCTCTTCCTTGATACTTGATTCACATCCCTACTCAGCATAGGGTCCGCTCTTCCTATCTTATATTGTCTTAGGAGGTTTTGTATTTCTTATATGAATCTTTCATATTTAATTAAGTCAATAAATGTATACAAGAACCCTACAAGATTGCTTACTTCTGTTTCTTTTCTAGGTGATGCAAACTGGTCGAATTCCAGAGGCATCCCACATTCTCTCACTTCTGGTTATGTCTTCAATGAAGAAGCATATTATCCTCCAAATTCCCTTCTAGCATCATCAAATGTCTTCTTCTCCTTCCTTGGATTGAACAACTAAGTATTCTCTATAGCTCTTCTGACCCCTGATCCCTTTGTAGTCTTTTCTGGAGTCACCTTGTCTTCTCATGTTACAATGCCTCCTCTTGTGATAACAATGACTCTGGGATCCTCTCCGTGAGGTTCTGTTGATATTAGTTGGAGTTGTTGGTTTCCTCCTCGTTTCTCCTGGAGTTTAGCCAACAATGCTGGGCAATATTCAATCACATGGTCGAATGAGTTACAGTAGTTGCAAGTGGTACAAGGGTTCTGGAAGTCCCTTGCCAAGTGACCTGGCTGGGTGCAATTATAACAAATGATTTTACCTCGACCTCAACCCATGCCTCCTCCTCATCCTCTTCCTCTGAATCCATAGTGAGGTTTGAAGTTTCCTCTTCCTGGGGAATTAAACTACATAAGTTTTCCCTCCTTATGCATCTCTCCTTGAATCCTATAAATATCTCTTGACCTTCTTGATCAACGTCGTCATCCAAACCATAGGTGTTCTAGATCTGATTTCAAACTGGGTATCTGATAATCTGGCTAGCCACTCATATAGATCCTTATGAATTTCTCCAAAGAAAATCTTGTGTATATCAGTAAATATATACCTTCCCAACCAATCCTTTGTACTAAGGCTAGGGTTCTTTTTCTGAGCTTCAACGAAGTCTCTCTCTTTTTCTTCTATCCACTTTTGAATATCTGTCTTCGATGGAAACCACCTTGACATTCCCTCAAGAATATCCTGGTCCCAACAACAAAACCATTTGTTGGCACATGGGTAGACCTAGGGTTCAACACTTCAACAATGCACCAACAAGATCTAACTATTGGCCCTTTCGACAACACATGCGGAGCAGATGCAGTCTCACCCAAAGTATCAATAGGGGTTTGTAGGACATAGGTTTCTACAACCAAAAGGAATTCAAAGGGGATCCAGAACAACAACACACCGAGATCTAGTTATTCTTTACTAACTTAAGCCTACTTCGCACAATTATATCTCAAATCTAGCACAATAATGCAATAACAGAATAATAGAAGGTAAGTAACACAACATCAACCACAAAGACAACAATATTTACTTGGTTCACCCTCTCCCTAGGGCTATGTCCATAGAACTATGTTTCTTGATATATTATATGAAAACATACAGTTCTATCTGTGCACTTAGCTTGCAGATCTCTCTCTCAATATCTCTTCTCCCCTCCCTACGCACCCAGCTGAAGGTCTTACAATACCAGAATTCCCTCACCCAAAAAATGTGTCTCTCACACCACAATAATTCCTCAACAATAACAACAATGAACAACCTAGGACCACAATCACCAGCCTCGAATGAACACTTCTTGGTCTTTTTGACCTTTATTTAGACAACCTTATGTCAAAACCTAGGTGTAAAAATACTAAATACCAAAACCCTAGGTGTTTAAAACCCTAGGTGTCTAAAACCCTAGGTCAACTTGACCCATATTTTCAGGGCTTCGCCAGCCTATCTTTTCTATCTTTTCTGTGAGGTGCTCCAAAGCACTTGTTGATGTCTTTTTCCTCTTGTTGAGTTGTCCATGATCCATCTTCCTTGATTATTTTTCTTCCTCAATATTCTCGCTCAACGACTCATTTTCCCTTACTTCTCTCCTTCTTTTATGCTTATTTGACCACTTCGACCCATTCTCAGTCAATGTGCCTTCTGCGTAGTTCGTACTTCCTCTTTTCTCTTCCTTTTTCTTCACTTTCTTCCTTAATCCATAAACAAGGACCAACAGTAAAAAATACATTATATTCTTCTTGTGAAATCATGGTACCTCTTCTGTCCCAAAAATAAGGGAGACCTTTGTTAGACAACTAACTAAATAGGTCCTTTAAATATTGCACACTCGGTTCCATCTGTTTAGCCTTTGTCTACACATTCTTTATATGATTATGTTTGCCAATAATTTTTCTGGACCAGATTATAATATAATTCCTATCATTGACCCCAATGGTCTGTAAAATGCATTAGAAACTAAATTCAGTAGATAAATTGCATTTTGAGCCTAATCTAATGGTATTTTCAACAATGTTTCATTTACAACTGCACATTTATTATGAGTTGTAACCGTTGCAGTATTCTTGTCATCAACAAAATTCAGATACTGCCTAAACTTAGTGATATATGATGCTAAATAATCCCAGAGAACATGTTTGGCTCCTTGCAATGGAAATTTTCGTTTTATCCTTGACTTTAACTTGGAAATATTTTCCTAAAAAAATCGTTCTCTTTTTGGACTTCCTCACTCTTTTCACTCCTTTGAGCAACTTCCTGCTTCAAATTTTGATTTTCTTCTTTTAACCCCTTTATTTCCCCATATTTCAAGCTAATTTGTGACATGGATTTTACTATGTCATCATCCTTTGTAGCCACATTCTTTTCATGACCGGGGCTTGCAAAGGAAATTTTTTCCATCATTTCTTCTTTTTATTTTAGCCAATCCCCTTTCTCCTTCTCCAGCTACACCATTTTGGAGTTATAACTTAACACCTCTTGTTGTAGTGATTCATTTTATTTCTCAATTCATGTAAGCTATGGAATTTGTACATGCTCTAATGTTGTAATTTTTAGCTTCTTCTTAAGAGTCTGAATAGAATTTACTTTTTCATCCAAAAGCTTCTTCATTCCTTGAGCATTTTTTTCATCTTCCCCACAAGCTAAAAATTTTGTTTCAAGTATTTTTATTTGAACATTACAAGATTTGTTAGCTCTTTTTTCTTGTTTCAATTGACTCTAAATCTTAGACACCAACAATGTCAACTTAGATTTCTTCAATGTCAGCTGCAATAAATCTGCATAAATCATATCATTGGTTTTCTTATGAAATTGTGTCTTGTATAGTGCATTGATCTGGTCATATCTGATCATTTCCTCTGACACCATGTCTTCATCTGTGACTCCAATGTTCAAATTATTCTTCTCATGCTCCCTAATAGTAATTATTGAAGCTGTCTCTTGAGATATTTTTCCGACTTCAGTGAATAATTTTTGAGATTCTTTTAATGCCAGTGTCTTCTTCTCTATAAAATTTTTAATGAGATATTCTTTTGATTTATATGGAGCTCCTTGAACATCTCCAAATGCATGCCTTTATCCGTGGAAAACAAATGAAGTATCTTTAATTTTCAGTTCACCTTTCTCCCTTTCAACAAGAGAATAACCTCCCTGATCTTTTGACTGTGCTTCTTCCTCTAAATCAATAATATTTTTACATGAGTAATCTTCATCCTTTTATTGAATGATTGTTCCCCATATACCTTCATTTCTATTTTCTCTGAAAAACCTCTTTTGTTCAATAATTTATCTTTAGCAGGGGTTTGGATAGTAATTGTGTGAGAACTGACCTACCCTGCATCCTCTTGAATCTCATTCAAATTTTCACCTTCTTTAAAAATATCTAAATTGACTATTTTATCTATCTCTTATATTGATTGGTGATCACATGGAGCATTTTTATTTTTCTTTCTTCTATTAGATATAATATAATGAGTACCATACCTTATTTTTTATGCTTCTAGGAAACTCAGGACTTTCAACATCTCTTCTAATGTTGGAAGGAAAGACTTTTTTTTACAACAAAAGGGCCTATATTAAATGGAAACTTGATATATGTTACCATTAGTATATTAATGAAATGTTCTGATTCTATTACCAACCTTTGTCTAATAAATTCCAATGCAAAAATTATGGGGGTAAGAAAAGCATGAAGAATATAGGGTGCTTCATGAAATCCATAAATTATAATAATTGTAGAACTAATGTCTAGGAACCAATATCCAACCCTGTTCTGTTGGTCAAATTGCAATATGTTCTTCAAATCCTCCAAGACTTTGGGAAAAATTGCATTATGGATTAACTTGTAGATTTTGTTTATGAAAGTAAACATGGTGATTTTTTTTTTTTGTTGATACAAATGAGAAATATGGGACCATATGCTTTATTTCTTCATGATTTGAAACTAACATCATTCTCAACAAATAGGTTCAATACATGAAATGTCTGAAAGAGTGGAAATTCACTAGCTGGGAATGGATTGTCTCAGCTAGGAATTCATCAAAATTAAGGCATATTGACTGACTTGACTCATAATTAAGACTCTCAGAAGAAAACCTATCATGACTTCAACAACATGTTGATCATTATCTAACCCTAATATTTTACTCAAAGGTGAATGTAGTATATCTAGGGAGGTAATATGGGGTTCCTAAGGAGGTACCCAATGGGAATGTGGTTATGTATTATTAGTGGAAGTCATTTAATATATGATAATGTGGTCATTCAATGTAAGGCGGACTAGGTTCACTACATTAATAAAGGCCCACTATGGTAGTTTGATGTAATAAATGTGAGAAGGCTCTCTGGAAGGTTTCTAGGAGATAGAGAGAGCTATATAAAGAAGAATAAGAAATATAATGAAACATAGTGAATAATATTGTGAATGTATCAAACATTGCTTGAGGAGTGTTATCCTTCCTTAAGGATTAATATATGGTGTTACCCTACCTCAAGGGTTTTGACTATTTCTTGTGTTCAATATTTGGTGAATGGTTTGAGTTTTTCTTGTTGATATTGTGGGTTTATTTTGCGATTTATCTTTATATCTATTCAAGTACTTAACAAGTGGTATCAAATAAATTTCCTTGGCCAAAGAAGGGAAGAATGTTTTGCTCTTTTTTAATATTTTTTCTAAGAAAAAGAGGGTGGTACACTTCAGGTTCATATCTAAATCTTTATGATATGAATTTGGAAAAAAAAATGATATTTGAATTCCTCTCGGAAAAATACTCAATTTCTAAAAACAAATCAGCTAAAACAAAGTCCAGGAAGTAAAGTTATAAGCATTTTAAATTCAATAGTTTTCATGGTTTTTCCGGAAAAAAGCTGTGATTGTCTACAGTAAGTTATTTCTACACCCTATTTTTTGTTAAATATTTATTCCAAGAATGATATTTTTTACTGGAAGAGATGATGGCCCTATTATTGAAGGATTTATACAATCTCACAAGTCATTATGGAAAGAGTAGTGGAAATCTTTTGTAGACTAGGGTTTCAAAGATGATGCTCTCATATGGTGGCAATCATTTCCCCATTCTGAGTGGATGTCACTTTCTGAGGAATCACTTGAAAAATCAATTTTAGACAAGTGGTCTCGTACAAAGAGTAAGGATAAATACATCACCAAGAGTTTATTTTCATATGGAAAATCTATATTACAAGTTTATTGTTGTATTCATAAAGAAAATGTCATTGTTTTTATTAATCGTAGTTGCCAACAAAATTTTATCAATATTTGGTTGGTTAATAGATTGCAAGTTCCTGCAAAGAATATTCACTGCACAAAGGTTGACGGTGAAAATGTTAACATTTTTAAAGATTTGAAGCTTAGTATGGATAAATATGTGTTGCATTCAGATTTTTACGCTATGGATATAAATGAAGTGGATATTGTTTTGGTATATCCTTGGATAGTATTAGCAGATACCATTAATATTAATATGCAAAAGAATTTTTTGAAGTTGAGGTACAAGAAAAAGAAAATCACATTGCAGGATGTGTCTCTTAATAAGAAATATGATCCCATAAAGGCCATCAAAGTAGTTATTGTCAAGTTCGAAGTCAAATCGAAGGTAGATTATACAGAAGGAGATGAAGAAAAAACACATAAAGGACATAGTCAAGAATCTAAGGAGGTCATTGACTCAAATGCACAATGTGTTGCAGATTTGAAGAAAAATGAACAAATTCCTACAGTTGTTGTATATTGTCATCCACATCATATATATAAACAAAAGTAATCAAGGAAAGGGTGTGAGCTTCAACACATTTATGCACCAGTAGAGAACTAGACACCAAACTGATCAAGAGGTTCATGGAGGACTACCAAAACTACAGGAAGATATTAGGCTACAAAAACAATCCCATGGAAACCTCGACAAGATGCAGAGAAAGATCAAAGTGGCAAGGCAACAGATGGACATCGTGTTCGACTCATTGGGATGGATGGATGGTCATACTTGGTACTAGTTGGATACATTGCTTAGCTGGTCATATTGTATGGTTTCTTCTTGTGATTTGAGGATGAAACATGTGAAGGGGCATTGAATGTAGTATACCTAGGGAGGTAATATGGGGTACCTAGGGAGGTACCCAATGGGAATGTGGTTATGTATTATTAGTGGAATTCAATTAATATATGAGAATGTGGTCATTCAATGTAAGGTGTACTAGGCCCACTATATTAATAAAGTCCCACTTTAATAGTTAGAGGTAATAAATGTGAGAAGGCTCTCTAGAAGGTTCCTAGGAGATAGAGAGAGCTATATAAAGAAGAGTAAGAAATGTAATGAAACATAGTGAAGACTATTGTGAATGTATCAAGCATTGCTTAAAGAGTGTTATCCTTCCTTGAGTATTAATATATGGTGTTACCCTTGTTGATGTTTGGAAAACATCAAGAAGACATTCTCTAAATATAATAATTAATAATATAATTATTGATTATTAAATATAGTATATAATAAGTAAATGATAATAATAAATAGTTAATGATTATTCAAGGGATGCATCCTTTCATGGATGGTCACCTTATGTTCCCTATATATGGAACACACAACATTGTAATAACATATCGAATATCTCTCATATCTCATATGAAGAGAAACCAACATGGTATCAAAGAAGGACTGGGCACGACTCCCTCATGGGAGGACCTAGGAAAACGAAAGAGATAACTTTCATCTTCCCATGTTCATACTCAAGGAATGTGCATCCATGGTTCCCATCTATGGGATTTGAAATTAATGTTGATTATGTCTTGTTATGGGAAATCGTTCGCTATACTGAAATGTAGCAGCAAAGTGAAAAACCTAGATGAAAGAGTCAACAAAGAAAATTGAAGTGAGAAGACAAGAGTCGTAGAGGGCCTGAGGCTGGTCTTGATTTTAAGGCAGGAAACATTATTGAATAAGTGGATATAATGTTCCATCATTGAAGAGAAACCATCATTGATGAGTAACCGTATTGGACCATCTAAACTTGCATAGGATTCCACAATGCAGTTGGATACAGTCTTCTCTGTCGACTAGATTTTGTCAATATGCATGGGAAACGTAACAGAAAGAATTTGTTTTTGGCGAAGGGCATAGAATAAACCAACCATCATGGAATTTTCATGAATAATGCAATGGATACTGCAATGAGGACCATGGGAACTGTCACAGTGTCTAGGTAAGATCTGGATTCTGGCACTTCCACCATGACTTCCTTCTTCTTGTTGGGTTTCCTGTTGTTCTTCATCTACATGAATTTTCTCCTCAACATTTGGCTTGGGGAGTATGCATTTTCATTTATGTGTATAAAGATCTGAAAGTTCCATTGCAATCTGTTGGAGATCATAGATCTCAACATTTCAATTTATTGGAACTATAGAGAATCAAATTTTGTAGAAAATGTGAAAAGAAAGAAAGTTCGAAAGAGATCAAAATATTCAATGCATTCATATTGTTGGTATGTACAATGATATGGGCCTCAGAAAGTGTTTTTATTTTCCTGGACTCATACGATGCTAATACATAAGTTTCACACTCACAAAACACCTAGATGTTTGACCTCCCATTGCAATGTTCTATGTCTCCACTGGTGCTCATTTAATGCATGCAAAAGTGGAAGCCCCATTTGTCTTTAATGGTCAAATTCTTAGGTTGACTCTGCAACAAAAATTTAATGACCATCACGATCTTCGAATTGTTGACTTTGGATGATCCATCTATCTAGATATGAGTCAGTGAGCTATGGGAGAACACGAGTGGGTTTCTGCTAGAAATATATAAACATGGATGGGATGTTGTTGTGGCAATGTTATTCGATGAGATACTAAATTAATCTTTATCCACATTTGTAGCTATATGTGAAGCCATTTGTAGAATCTGTTTCTTTGAGCGAATACACAAATTCTAACATTCTTTGAGAGAACTCAAGGCTTGGACAAAGAATATTTGAAGATGGGAAGATCTCCTTGTTGTGATGAAATTGGGGTGAAGAAAGGTCCATGGACTCTAGAAGAAGATATTGCGCTTGTGTCTTATATTCAGGAACATGGGATAGGGAATTAATATTTGCATATTTGTACAACCTTCGTCCATATGGCCATGTACTCCTCCACCTTTAATGACTCAATGAAATTCATGGATGAAAATATATGATTCATGTCTTTATCAAGTTAGGGTTTATATTCCTAAGAAGAGTAATGTTATACAAAAACCTTTGATTTGATGGCATTGATGCTTTTCTCATTATTGTGATCAAAGAGGCATCAAATAGGTCACACAAGTGGTGGCTATGGAGGGTTATATTGGAATAGACTATTCTAACTATTGTTGTTGTGATGAGTCTTACTCTCTTTACATTTCAGGAAACTAAGAAATGACATGATTCTAGTTTACTCACATTCACCATTTTTCACTGGAATGTTGATTCTCATTTAGAGTGAAGTCCTCATAATACTTTCAAGAACATGATTCCCAAGGAGGCCTTCACCGAAGTGAAGTCTGAAGTTAGACACTTAAGATATTTGGGTGTCTAGTATACATTCATGTACCCAAGAATAAAAGGGCCAAGCTAGATCCTTCATGCAAAAAGGGTACATTTGTGGGGTACAATGAGTCTTCGAAGGCATACCAAATCTACATCGCTGGTCAGAGACAGATTGAGGTGAGCATAGATGTTACCTTTGAGGAGGAGGTAGCCTTCATAAGATATAGAGGATCTCACATGGATATTGATAGTGAGAAACAAGAAGAGATGGTTTCTTCTCCCCCTCTAGTTGATGTTCCCATAGATATTTTAGTAGGTTAGAAGAGACATACATGGAATCGTTAGACTCTGCAAGAGGCAGAAAGAAATGTAGATCCTCATGGTACATTCCAAGAGAGCAAGAGATTTTAGAGATATTCATGCTATGCCATAGATATGAACCACATCATTCATTTTTATTTTTTTGGCCTTCCTATTATGAGGAGGAAACTAGTCAACCAGTATGGAGAGATGTCATGATGGAGGAGTATCAATCCATCATGAAGAATGATGTGTGGGATATTGTTCCAAGACCTGAGAGGATTTTTGTAGTGACTTCAAAATGTATCTACAAGATCAAATACATAGTTGACGAGAGCATCGAGAGGCACAAAATGAGATTTGTTGCTAGAGGATTCTCTTAGATGGAGGGAATAGATTATGAGGAGACATTTGCTCCTGTTTCTCGATACAGTTCTATTTGGACGATTATTTCCCTCATAGCATCCATGGGTTGGAAACTACATCAGATGGATGTGAAGACAACCTTTCTCAATGGAGATATTAAGGAAGAAGTATACATCGAGCAGCCAAATGGTTTCGTGATAAATGAGAAGGAGTCTCATGTGTGAATGTTGAAGATGGCCTTATATGGAATCAAGCAACCACCTCAATCTTGGTATGCAAGGATTGATGGAAACCTGATGATTTTTGGGCTTCAACAAAAGTGTTGTTGATCCTAGCCTATACTACAAGACTATTAATGGTGAGTCCCTTATCTTGGTCCTCTACGTTGATGATTTATTCCTCATAGATACAGAGAGCCTTATTGTTCAATGCAAGTATGCATTGGCCTCTAAATTTGACATAAAGAACCTTGGTATGATACACTACTTCTCAGGACTAGAGGTGTGGCAAAAAACTGATGAGATCTTCCTAAGTTAGGGGAAGTGCACAATTGAGAAATTGAAAAAGTTTGAGTTATTAAACTTGAAGTCTGTGGCTACACCAATGGTAACAAATATGAAGAAAATATGTGTCTTCTTCCGATTCCGAAGAGACAGATCCAACCTCATACAGACAACTGATTGGATCATTGATGTATCTGGTTAAC
Source organism: Picea sitchensis (assembly GCA_010110895.2). Taxonomy (NCBI): domain Eukaryota; kingdom Viridiplantae; phylum Streptophyta; class Pinopsida; order Pinales; family Pinaceae; genus Picea; species Picea sitchensis. Next base: position 93,630 of record SNQJ01S0009501.1, on the reverse strand, counting down.
ACCAGAATAGATATTTTCTATGCAGTGAGTGCACTTAGCCAATTTATGAGCCAACCGAGATAGACACACTAGATTGTTGCGAAGCATGTGTTGCGATACTTGTGAGGCACAGTTCGACATGGTCTGAGATATACTTCTAGTATTGATGTGATATGGAAGGAATGTATTGACTCTCATTAGGGAGGGAGCACAATGGACAAAAGGAGCACCTTCAGGTGTTGCTTCACTTTGGGATCTTCCATGGTTTCCTGGTGAAGCAGGAAACAAACTTCTGTGGCTTTGAGAATGTAACAACCCTGCTTAAATAGATGTATAGGGATGATTAATTATAATTAATTTGATAATCCGACTGTCCTAATATGTTAGTTAAATAATAATTATTTCTTAAATAATATTAACTAAATAATTATTATTAATTATTTGTCCATATTTGTCAATGATTAATTAATTATTAATCGACTCATTAATTAATTGAGTAAAGAATTAAAGGCGGTTAATAATTTAATGTATTAAAGATTTATGTATACCGGGGGGGGACATTAAATAAGGGGATAAGATATTAAATATAGGGATAAGATAATAAATATAGGGATAAGATAATAAATAAGGGGATAAGATAATAAATAAAGGGATAAGGAAATTAATGAAGGGGGAAGAGTCGGTGAAGGGGGAATATGACCGGGAAGAGTTTGACAGGGAGGGAATTCTTTTGGAGGGAGGAGAAAACATTTTGAGAGGAGGATATATTTCTGTGGGAGATTTTCTGTGGAGATCTCGGGTGTGAGGAGTTTGGCTTTGGGGCGTTTTGGTGAATCAAAAGCAGGGGGCATTGGTTTGTTGGGGGTTTTGGGTACAAGGGCCAGTATATCCTTACGGTATTCTGGAGCTAGGGAGACAGACATGCTGCTCCTAGATGGCAGGGAGAAAAACACAGTTTTGGGCAGTGTTTGACACAGTTTCAACTTCAGCATTGGACCAACGGAGCAGCGGGATTTAGCATCAGAACCAGGTAATTTATTTATGAAATTGCTAAGTTAGGTGGATGAATATGTAATCTATTTCATGCTGTGGTTAACTTTAATTATTTTGCTGAATATTACATGCTTTACGATGATTAATGAAATATTACGCATTGAAATAAATTTATGTTTAATTATACAAAATTTTTAGGGTTTAATTAATTAAGGTTCCTACACATGGTATCAGAGCCCTGGTTCAAAATCTAGAGCCAAGGGCCTACCTACCCACCCAGAATTTAAACACTTCTATTTAGCTACGGTGAAACCCTGAAGCCCTTAATTTGATGAAAACCCGAGCTCCAGCTCCACCTAACCTGCAAGACAAGCACACAGTTTTTATTATTATTATATATATATGGATATATATATAAAAACAATATGCACTTTAAAAAAATGAAAATAATATAATATGATGAATATTGTGAGTGTTAAATGAATTTTAACACTAGTTCAAATAAACAAACAAATAATAAAAACCAAAATATATACATATATGTCGATTCTGCCAGGAACTTGTAAACAACTATATAAATAACAATATAAATAAATATATATAAAAGATATGTATTTAAACAATAAATAATAATAATAAAATAATTATAAAATGCATTTTTTTTAATGTGAATAATAAAACAAAAGAGATACAAAGGAGGAGCCACTTACCTTTAGACTGAAGAGACACACTTCATTAATCCGAGACCAGGTGTACAAAGCACCAAATCTTGACACGATTCCCAAGCACCGAGTGCCATGCCATGAGGTACCAACATCGCCTGCATGCCTACAGTCAATGGCTGAGGGTTGGAACTCGACTCTTTGTCATTCACAGCTTTGGTTTTCATGATACAAAGATATGAGCTCAGCTCGCTCACTGGAATAGGAACCCACGAACAATAAAGACTAGAATGAAACAGAGATAGAGGAGGAGGTGAATGTGAATAGGCATAGCCGAATGATGCATTATCGAACGCCCACTTTTCTGGCATCTCATCCCTTTCCCACTCTATGTAACAACTTTCTTTGTCTTATCTCTACGGAAATTTCGTTCTCTCTGGAAGCTTCTTCTTCTCTCATTCTCAAAGAAACTTATATCTCTCTCTTTATCCCTCTAGATTCAGTCAACAATGTCCACCAGATACACAATATTTGCCTCGAAATTTTTCCACTACATTCCATTCATCCCATTCCCATCGAGCTCCATCGGCTAGTTTGTACAGACAGACCACCATACTGCAGAAAACCCTAATGGAATCACTATTTTTTTTCAAATCAAGATAATGACGATAAACTGCCCTGCCCAATGGTGCTGCAGTCGGTTTGATTAACGCAGGAAGAGGCGAGAGGATCAAATCTCACCTTGACAATCTGCATGAAGATGAAACACCACTCATCATCTCCATTTATCTGCACCACCACTACCTTTGTTGGTGGGCTTGGTGTTGTTTCCAGATTCGAACCTGGCACCTGCTCCCTTGTAGCTGCTTGATCGATGACCAGTTTTCCAGAGGTTCTAAGAGGACGTGCTCTAACCAACTAAAATGGTCCCAGCGGGATATCGTATCATTGTGATCTGGATTTAATAAGGAAGCATGATGCAGAATATATCCCACCACACCACTGGAAACAGAAATGGGGAGGCCATCCGCAGGCTCCATGGGGAAACCATTATGTAGCACACCGCCTTGAACGAACTGACCTCACCTGGTGCTCAAATATAAGGCATCATACTTTGCCCTATGATCACAACACTTCAGTAATTATTCTTCATCATATGTCAGTGCTGGAGATTGGGCTATTCTAAAACCTCGCTGGACAAAACAACGCCAAGATTTAGGCATTTTGTGATCAGAGATCCGCAAGAAATAAAAAAAAATGAGAACACAGACNACTATTATTCCTATAAAATGGACTGTATTGGCAATATCTTTCTACCATGGCACCTCTTGTGGTCGAAGAAACTTGGCAATTTCCCTTGAGCCCTCATCATAACTATATTCACTACTACCTTTCACCACGCATGTAGTATTACCAGAGCGAACCACCTAAGCAGCCTCCAACCAAGAGCTCACATCTTCATTATATTCATCATTTCCTTCAACCACACGGTTATCAGTTGCAGAGTGAACCATTCGAGCTTCCTTTGGCCATCTCTATGCAGAGCTTGTAGTGGCTGTGGCAAAAGAAAATTTGAATATATTGGGAATGATGGGGCAAAAGAAAGGCTAGGTGATTTGAGGATTTAAAAGGGTAGAGGTGGGATGGAATGTCATCAAATGGTTTTGGCGAAGAGAATCAGAGAGGGCATAAATCCAAAGGGAATCCACGGCCATGCCTCTAAACCTGCTAATCAAACTGCATTGAACTTCCATTGCCCGCTAACTATGAATATGAGCGAGAATACACAGAAACAACATCTGGTGAAGGAGAATGTGGAAACCTGGTTATTCTCTCAGAATCCCCCGGGCGCTCTATGATACAGAGGTGGAGAAGAACCCACCATGACATTTCCTTAATTCTTTTGGTCACTCTCGTGCTCGCATTCCACTTGTTACATTGGTCGCGCCTGCACAAACAC
>SNQJ01S0009501.1:67584-90026 GCA_010110895.2 Picea sitchensis | reverse complement strand
TTTAGGTCATATCATTTCCGGTGAAGGAATCTCTGTAGATCCAGAAAAGGTAAAGGCCATTATGGAGTAGCCAGTGCCGAAAAATTCCCATGAGGTGAGAAGCTTCATGGGGCTAGCAGGTTATTATTGGAGATTTGTGGAGGGATTCTTCAAAATAGCGAAACCCATCACCACATTGCAGTGCAAGGGGGTCAGGTATGAATTGACAAAAGAGTGTGATAGTGCATTCATTGAGCTTAAGAGGTTACTAACTAGTGCACCAATTCTATGAGTGTTGGATATGGAAAAGGACTTCATAGTCTACATGGATGCCTCAAAGCAAGGGTTGGGGGCCATGCTAATGCAGGATGGAGGAGTGATAGCTTATGCATCAAGGAAGTTGAAGAAACACGAAGAGCTATACAAGACTCATGATTTAGAGTTGGCAGTTGTAATGCTAGCTCTGAAACTTTGGAGGCACTATCTTGTGGGGTGAAACTTTGAGTTCAAAATAGACCATCAAAGTTTAAAACATCTCTTCACTCAAAGGGATCTGAATGCTAGGCAAAGGCGATGGAGTGAGTTTATGAGTGAGTACGATTTTGGTATTTCATACATCAAGGGAAAGGAAAATGTGGTTGTAGATGCCTTGAGTAGGATACCACGTATCTTCTCCTTGGTACCCTTAAAGGTCAATCTGAGGGAACATGTGTTGACACAACTCCAAGGAGACAATTGGTATTTAAAGGTTACTTCAAACCTCCAGAGTGGGAGGTAGTTAGATCCAAAGTATGAAGGTTATAGTCTGGAAGCAAACAGACTATTAAGATATCAGGGAAGGATGTACATCCCTGAGAATGGGGATATTCAAAGCATCATACTGAAGGAAGCCCATAGAGAACTTTATTGTGCACATCTAGGTGTGAAGAAGATGTACAAAGACATGAGGAAGCTCTTCTTCTGGGTAGGCATGAAGCGCAATATAGTCCATTTCATTGCCAAGTGCCTAGAATGTCAAGAAGTGAAAGTCGACCACCATCTCCCGCCAGGCCTCCTACAACCACATGATGTTCCTATGTCCAAATGGGAAGTCATTTCTATGGATTTTGTTGTGGGGTTGCTGCTCACATCTCATAGACACAATCCCATTCTTGTGATAGTGGATAAGTTAACCAAGAGTGCTCATTTTATTCTGATTAGAGACACTTACGATGTCACTGATGTGGCACATGTGTTTGTAAGCAAGGTTATCTGTTTCCATGGGATACCTAAGAAGATCATTTCAGATAGGGACTCTAGATTAACTTCTAGGTTTTGGACAAGCTTGCAGTCAGCGTTGGGAACTCAGTTGAACTTAAGCACAACTTATCATCCTAAAACAGATGGGAAAACTGAGAGAGTAAATCAAGTCATGGAAGACATGCTCAGGATGTATGTCATGGATAATCAAACCTAGTGGGAAAAGTACCTACCTTTGGTAGAGTTTTCCTACAATAACAGTTTTCATAGCTCCATCGAAATGCCACCCTATGAATATTTGTATGGAAGGCCATGCAGAATGCCATTGAGTTGGGATAGACTAGAAGACCGAGTAACAATTGGTCTAGAATTGATTCAAGAGATGGAGGAACAGGTGATTTAGATTAGGCAGAGACTAAAGGAAGCACAGGATAGGCAGAAAATTTATGCGGATGCACACAGGACTGACCGAAGTTATGAAGTGGGAGACCAGGCTTTCATTCGTATCAAGACTAATAAGAGTACCATACTATTCGGGAAGGGGACAAAATTGTCACCTCGATTTATAGGACCGTTCAGAATCCAAGAGAAAATTGGACCTGTTTCCTATTGTCTCGTACTGCCACCCCACTTGCATAAAACTCATAATGTTTTTCATGTATCTATTTTACGTCATTATGTTGTTGATGAATCACATAAACTAAATTGGAAGGAATTGTAGGTATCGGATGTGGGAACCCTCATGGTAGAACCGTTATGCATATTGGACCATAGAGTCTGACAGCTCAGGAACCGTCTGGTAGACCAAGTTAAGGTCCAATGGGACAAATATAGTCCAGGATATGCTACTTGGGAAGACGCTGAGACGCTACGATGAGACTATCCCTCACTTTTTTGACCACCTCAAGAATATGTTTCTCGAAGGTTGGGTGTATGTAACACCACCTTTTGACTTAGACAGACAGGATTACCTGAGGCCTATATACTTTATTTTCTATTGACAGTAAAACTTTAAGAAGTATGAACATTTATGAATGTTTAAATGTTATTGATGATGATGTATGTAATGTGATCTTCTATGTGAATGTAAATTTTATGAATGTTTAAATGTTATTGATGATGATGTATATGATGCGACATATTGTGAGAATGTGAATTTAGTGAATGTTTAAATGCTATTAGAATTATGTTGGATATGATGCAATCTATTTTGGTAAATGATAATCTTATGAATGGGTGTCGAAATTGAATAATGGGATATTATGGGATCTATTTCTAACTTGAGAATGTTGATGTTAAATTTTTGGTACATGGATACATAATTGAAATGATGATTGTATGCAATTACATGATCATAATACATAGAAATGTATGAGTTTGTGTTACAGACTAATCTACAGGTTATGGGCTATGAAATAGCCAGGGAATAATGATTATGAAAGTGGATATCATGACCACTAGCTGAGAAACATTATGATACTAATATTTGTATGTGAAATTATATTGGTTTGGATGCATTGCTATGATATGTGGACCAGTGCAGGATTTCAGGTGACGAGACTGCCCAAAACTGAATAAACGATGACAAAACCCCAAGCAACACGGTGCCACTGTATATTCCATTGTAGGGTGTGGACCCTGGTTATGATTAGGAGGGGTGGAGGCATTTCCCACCATGTATCCTTCGAAACCTGAAGTCATGGGAGGACGGTGTTAGTTCACACTCCCTAAGACGTGTGATGATGACTATCAGTTGCCTGTTGGGGAAGGTTGGTTGAGATAGTGACACTTCTGCTTACGACTTCTATTTGGAGTTAGGTCAATATAGTTGACACTCCAAGATAGTTGAGCAGAGGAAGGATAGGAATGGATATGGAAGTAAGTTAGGGAGGAAGGATGAGTAGAAATAGTTGAGAGAGTATGGGGATTTGTCTGATGGTGAAATTTAATGTTTTTCCTTCTAAAAGGAAAATTTGTATATATGAATATTCATAATTACGTAACTAAACCATACTTGTCTAAATAAAATTGTTGAACCGGATAATTGTAATTAAAGGATTTCTCAAACATTTGATTGGTTTATTGTCTTTTATAAAAGACTAGTCTTGTTGATTGGATTGGATGCATACATAAATTACTAAAGGGTGATAGTTATTGATTATTAGTACATACCTGAGACTTGTATGTACTAGCTACACATGCATTTCTTGTACATGCACACTAATATGTATGATCTTTATTGACTTACTTACTAATATTGTCGATTAATTGTTATGAATGTGTGAACCGTGTTTCTATTCCTTTGTACCATGAGATACCTTAACTTCGAGACAAAGTTTCTTGAAGGGTGGGTGTATGTAACAAACTTGCTTAAATAGATGTATAGGGATGATTAATTATAATTAATTTGATAATCCGACTGTCCTAATATGTTAGCTAAATAATAATTATTTCTTAAATAATATTAACTAATTAATTATTATTAATTATTTGTCCGTATCTGTCAATGATTAATTAATTATTAATTGACTCATTAATTAATTGAGTAAAGAATTAAAGGGGGTTAATAATTTAATGTATTAAAGATTTACGTATACTGGGGGGGGAGGAGAAACATTAAATAAGGGGATAAGATATTAAATACAGGGATAAGATAATAAATAAGGGTATAAGATAATAAATAAATGGATAAGGAAATTAATGAAGGGGGAAGAGTCAGTGAAGGGGGAATATGACGAGGAAAAGTCTGACGGGAAGGGAATTCTTTTGGAGGGAGGAGAAATTTTTTTGAGAGGAGGATATATTTATGTGGGATATTTTCTGTGGAGATCTCGGGTGTGAGGAGTTTGGCTTTGGGGGTTTTGGGTGAATCAGAAGCAGTGGGCACCGGTTTGCTGGGGGTTCTGGGCACAGGGGCCAGGATATCCTTAGGATATCCTGGAGCTAGGGAGACAGACAGGCTGCTCCTAGCTGGCAGGGAGGAAAACATGGTTTTGGGCAGTGTTTGACATAGTTTCAACTTCAGCATTGGACCAACGGAGAAGCGGGATTTAGCATCAAAACCAGGTAATGTATTTATGAAATTGCTAAGTTAGGTGGATGAATATGTAATCTATTTCATGCTGTGGTTAAATTTAATTCTTTTGCTAAATATTACATGCTTTACGATGATTAATGAAATATTACGCATTGAAAGAAATTTATGTTTAATTATACGAAATTTTTAGGGTTTAATTAATTAAGGTTCCTACAGAGAACAACAAAAGAAGAGTACATTTCATTTAGTATGGTAGTCCGTGAAGTAGTGTGGCTTCACAATCTCCTTGCATATTTATTCGAACATGTGCTGGATTCCACCATTATTCATTATGATAACCAAATTTGTGTGAAGATCTATGATAATATAGTGTTTCATGACAAATCGAACCACATTGAGATGAAGTACCATTACATCTAAGACATGGTGCAGAGGAAGGAAGTATTGGCGCAGTACCTTCCTATAGATGAGAAAGTTGCTGATGTTCTTATCAAACCAAGATGAAGCTTAAGTACTTACGTGATAGACTTGGCGTGGCAGAGAATGCCTTCCTCGCTGAGAGGGAGTGTTGATGTTTGTAGCTTCCCAAGACATTCTCCAGATCGTACTACTCTGTGACTAAGTTGAGTTGATCCGTGATGACACTTATTCGAGAAGGGATAAGTGGGGCACTTATCCAAGAAGAGATAAGTGTGGTTGGGCTTATAACCCAATGTCCCATGTGGATAGCACATGAGGACATGTCAAGGGAGTTTACCCTTGATGTCATACACTATGGGACTTGACCCTAGTGTTTCTAAAGGGTGTATCCTCTATAAGTCTACATGGAATTCCATGTGTGTCAAACTTTCTCCAGATCGTACTCCTCTATGAATTGAGTTGAGTTGATCTGTGAGGACACTATCCGAGAAGGCATAAGTGGGGAACTTATCCAATAAGGGATAAGTGCGATTGGGATTATAACCCAACATCCTTTATGGAGAGCACATGAGGACATGTCCCATGAGGACCCTAGTGTTTCTAGAGGGTGTAGCCTCTAGAAATCCACATGGAGTGCCATGTGTGACAAAATTTCTTTAGATCCTACTCCTCTATGAATTGAGTTGAGTTGATATGTGAGGATACTTATTCGAGAAGGAATAAGTACATTTGGGCTTATAGCCCACCATCCCATGTGGAGATAACATGAGGACATGTGAAGGGAGTTGTCCCTTGATGTCTCACACTATGGGGAGTTGACCCTAAGTGTTCCTAGAGGGATTAGACTCTAGAATTGCACATGGGAGTGCCATGTGTGAAAAATATTTTACTACTATGGTGGTTTTGTACCACTGGCAGAGACTGTGTGTCTCTGGACAATAGTTTTGTACTACTATGGAAAGATACCTCCCTAGATAAGAGTGAGTGTTGGTGTTTCAACATCGGGCATAACTTCTCCTATATTGGGTTGCAGACCAAGGGAGATAAGATACATTTATCACAAATGTGGACTCATGGTAAATGGGCCCATACGTATTCCTTCCTTGATCATGACAAGGAATAATATGGACTCAAGGTTCTTGAAGTGATTTCCGCATGTTAGTTAGCATCAAGCTAACATTCACTCATAGGTGTGTGCCTATGGTGAAAGATCTTAGTATAGTCTTTGTCCTAGTCATGGATATTTGACAAGGAATGATAAAGACTCAAGATGCTATATGTTATTACGTGCGGACCTAGAGTGAGCTTGAATTAATTGGCTCAAAGGGAGAGCCGCAAAAGGAGTTTCTCCTTAGTTCAGGTGGGAGAGAGATGTCTCCCAAGACTAACATACAAGTGTCATGTGTCTAGCATGAAGTTTGTATACTTCAAAGACAAGATTAGCATGTTGCAGAATGTCTCCCTCATTGAGAGGGAGTGTTGATGTTTGGACAACATTGGGAAGACATTCTCTAAAGATAATAATTAATAATATAATTATTGATTATTAAATATAGTACATAATAAGTAAATGATAATAATAAATAGTTATTGATTATTCAAGGGATGCATCCTTTCATGGATGGTCACCTTATGTTCCCTATATATGGAACACACAACATTGTAATAACATATCGAATATCTTTTGTATCTCATATGAAGAAAAACCAACAAGCCTACCTCAAATGTTTTGACTATTTCTTGTGTTCAATATTTGGTGAATGGTTTGAGTTTTTCTTGTTGATATTGTGGGTTTATTTTGAGATTTATCTTTATATATATTCATATGGTGTTACCCTACCTCAAGGGTTTTGACTATTTCTTGTGTTTAGTATTTGGTGAATGGTTTGAGTTTTTCTTGTTGATATTGTGGGTTTATTTTGAGATTTATCTTCATATCTATTCAGGTACTTAACAGTGAACAAACCAACTACACTTATTCTGTGAATATATTTACATTATAAGGGAATGAAAAAATTGTAATGGACTGATATGTTTTCACAATATGACAGAAAAACTGGTTTTTTACTTCCAATTCACATTCCCTGTAAACCCTAATCATTTATGTCTCAGAACCTTGTGCAAAATCCTTGTGTAACCCTAATGACTCACTAATTGAACATGTATTGACCCTGCATAAACTTTAAAATCCATTTGTATCCACAATGAACCTTTCAGAATGTGAATAATGAGTGGCACACCAATTAACAAATTCCGAGAATTGATATGATTGTTTGAAACAATAGCGAAAAAATTACAATTTAATATCTCTAAAAGGTTCATTTTGTAATCCTAACGCACTTAACCTTCTTCTAGATTTAGTGACAATGTTTACAGACAACATAGGGTCGAACACATTAAGATCCCTATCAATAATTAAATCCTCTTTATATTCAGGGTTCTGTAAGGTGCATTTGAAATTTTAGTTTGTTCTATGGAATTGAGAGAACTTTATAAATACCTCTAGTCTTTGAATTTACAGTCGAGGATAGGTTGCAAATATAGAAACAATATTGTTCGGTAGTTCTCACATTATCACTTTAGAAAATAATAAACATATAAACCATTTTTTTATTTAAATAAAGTGTGATTCGGGGGTGTTTTTCAACTACACCACCTTGAACTCTGTAATAAACCTTGTATCGACACATACACAAATGGATATACCATGGTTTTCATTTTGGAACCCACTTTAGTAATTAATTCATGATCACTTTCAACCCCCACAATTAATATCAATCATTGATCTAAGACTCACGATATGAGTTACCCCACCATATTTCTCTAATGATTTGACACTTTTAGAACCTCTGCGAACTTTGTATCATTCCACCGGTTTACATTATTTTATCGCAGAGCATCGCTCCACCTCATCAAGCATCAGCAAGCCAATGCATCAACGCATAAGGAGGAACAAATTCCAAGGGAATAGAGGCACCATACCTCTCATTTTGCAAGTAAATTAAACTTTTAAATGCATAATTAAATGTATTAAATATTGTAAGGATCAGGAGAAGCCGAGCCATGTGCCTTTGTACAGGTTGCAACTAGAGTCTCCTTTAATGGATGACATGTAGATAGGTTTAGGCCTAGTTTAGACTAGTTTTCCATTGACTGTAATTGAATGCAAATCAATATGAGAAGGTAGATGGAGGGAAGGCTCGACAAGCCCCTCTTTTGTAAAAATCTCTTGTATCAAAATTCATTAGGAAGAGTAAGTAAGAATTAGTATGAGGAGAATTTGATGAGCGAGTAGAGAGAGCTCAAGAGAGAGGAGGAGAAGTGTTGAATACGTTGTTGCAGTCCAACCTTTGCAAACCTTTGTATATAATCATTCAAACATTAATACAATAGAATTTGTTCATGCCCATGTTTTTTCTGTGTATGTTTATGAGTTTTCTTGTATGAGTTCTAAATGTTTACTATGAGGATTTATTTAACGAAACAAAAATATTTTTGGATGGTGTTTTAAATATTAACTAGATATTTGTGTAATCGTAGACGTGGGTCCATGTCGGCCAGATGGATTCCTATGACATAGGCGGAGGAACCAGGGAGATGAGGTGGCAGGAGGAGAGGTAGAGAGAGTCCTATAGAACGTGCAAGGTAACCTATCTCGTTTGACACAGAGGATTTCTATGGTTTAGGTAGAGGATATACCTGAAGCCATGTAGTGACAGGTTGTTGGTGTACCTAGAGAATAGATATGACTCTTCCATTGTCTCACAAACGTCGTGGTTTGCTACCATGACGCACATATGTCTTCACAGGCGTAGATGTCGTGGGATATGTATATCTGTTGTATATGTATTTTGAGGGTTTTAGCCCCAATTTTGTAATATAAACACCATATTTTTAAAATATATAAAAAGGGATCTTCGTCTTAACTTATATCTTACAATCTGTACATTGATTTAATGGTTTTCTTTTCTTTATTAATGTGACAAATGCCAATCTAAAACATAATTAGCGTAGGCATCATATACATGATTAGAACTCCTAGGAATGTGATAATATGTAATAAAATAAAATTGTCGTTCTAAAAGATGTACCCATAGGAATCAACGGAGTAGAGTATGATCGTGCACGTGGTAATGACCGTTCAACTGACATACTACTAACTGAGAATCCAGGAGAACTTCTAATGAGAGAATACCATGCAAGATAGAATCACGCAAAAGTTCTATGATGGTGCTATATTCGGCCACATTATTCGTGGATGTCCCTAGGCATGCGCCACCTGAAGATACCAGTAGACCTTTGGGTGAGTAACCCACCCAAGCGGTGGAAGCCAAATTTCATGTATGATGATTGGCTTCGTCTGAGAATCCTAGGTAGACCGAAGAATTCATTGACATCTTCCAACAAAGGGAAAATGAGATAAGCAAGCTAAAGCTAAAAGAAAAGGAGAAAAGAGACGTCTATACACTAAATTTACATTAATATACAAAGAGTTATGCCCAATCCTAGGGCTCAAGCGTAGTACCTTTTCAAGTAGAGACCATTTATGGGCTCGACCAACTTATTCCCTTCATAATATTCCAACTCATAGGCTCCTGAAGGGGCATAGCTAGAATTGGATCCATAAAGGGAAAGGTTCCAACCTTGCATGGGGGCACGACTCATATCAAACGACGAAGTAGGAATCAGAACCATGGTGCCCCCGAATCCAAGGCTAGGATTCATATATGTGGGTCAGGGATAGGATTTCATGGGGGAAGGAGTATAAATAGAAAAATGACTAGGGACCCAAGGTGTGGACTAAGCATTGTAGTTTTGCATACCATTGAAAAAAGTGGAAGGATTCGTCCCCATGAAATGAGAAGGAAGAAACTCCACTTTCCATAATGATTAAACCCAAAATAAAATGCCTAAATCCAACTAGTAGTCAAAGAGAATACCAAAAATTCAAATGACCAATATGCATGCAAACAGGCTAAAGTGGTTGAGTGGCCTCCCTCACTAAAGAAGGTATGTCTCGTTTGTTTTAAATATTCCCTTTGCAGGAATTAGATATATTTCCCTATCTGTAATTTTATGATTTTTCTGGGCTCTTAGGCTTGTGCAAGGAGTGCACGTTGGAGTAGTTGAAAACTCTGGGAAGCTAGTGCAAGGAGTGCACTTGAACTCTGTTTCAAGTTCAGAGAAGAGCATGCCAAGTGGGCACACTAGAACAAGATCAAAGCTCAGAAGGAGTAGTTTAAGGAGAGCACATCAAAGTTTTTGAACACTCTGAGAGCGAGCACAAGGAGTGCGCCTACACTCATAGCAGTGTAAAATCTCATAAGGGAACGTTGTCCCAGGGAGACATGCTAGAGTTACTGAACACTCTAAGAAAGGAAGATCTGCAAGGAGTGCATTGAGCAAGTGTAAGGAGTGCGCCAATGAATTTACAGAATTCAGGATTTAGGGAGAACTCTAGAAGGAGTGCATTGAGTGAGAGAAAGGTATGCATATGTAAGCCTGAAAAGTTCAGGGCACAAAAGGAAAACTGTGAAAGGAATGCATAAAAAGCAACACACTCAAAAAGTGTTGGGGAATCTCATACGATAGAGCACGAGTGCTAGGAAGGCATGGGGAGTTGATGAAAAGAACAAAGGGATCAAACCCTTTGAATTCCAAGTTGCTTTGATCTTGGAGGAGAAGTAGTGAAAGTGTGCACAGAAGACCCATGCAAGACATGTACCCAGCCAACACTTGGAAAGTGTTGAAAAATTTCCAAGGAATATAGACCACAAGGAGAGAACGAGAGGGTAGAATTATTTCAAGTTCAAAGATCAAGAGGAAGAGCACAAATGTCAGGAGGGCATAAGGAGACATTTGGAGGAACAAATGCCCGAGACCCTTTGAACTTTAATCATTTCAATATCAAGAGGTGCAGTGTGAATAGAGGCTGAGCAGACAACCTTGTAGGAGAAGATCAAAGGCCGAGCCTTTGAAACTACTTGAAAATTCCTTTATTGAAAGGAAAGTGAAAATAATAGAGGAGGAGAAGATACAACTTTCATCGGATCAACTGCTAGAAGAGATATAGGCCATCAGAACATATTCCAACGAAAGGAATATTGCACACAGAGGAGAACAAATCTCGATCATTAGATCTGGGAGAGAGAAACAACAACCATTGGATCTAGGTGAGTTTCCATTGGTTTAACCTTGGGCATTCTTCGTACTCTAGCAGTCCATATATTTTCCATACAGTTCCATAGAGGATACGAGGTTCCCAAAGTTGTGGGGACGCAAAGAAAATCTAGACCGTCCATTGGCCAGGATGCATGTTAGTGGATCTGGAAGTCCAGATTTCTAGCACTTTGGACAATTGTTGGGGTTGTGCATTGAAAAGGCCCAAATCTCCAAAGAAAGAAGAAGATATCAGCCATTCATTTGAGAGGGAAACATGGAAGCATATCTAGAGATTCTAATGTATAGCACTTCGGAGGAGTTAAGTTGAGTGTGAGATGAGAACTCCCAAAGGGTAGGGGGACATAGTTGATCTCGATTTTCGGTAGAGAAGGTCCATGTGGAGGGTAGATCTTACCTCTACCAATTCAACGTTCATATGTTTCAAAGGGTGGTTTTGCAGGAACAACCAAAGGATGAAGTCCCATAGTGGATCTCAATCATTGATCGAGCAGGGACATGTGGATAGTAGATATAAACTCCATTAGTTTTAGGTTCAGGGAGAACAGGTCGCTGAGTATTGAAGACTCCCAGAGGTCCAAAGGGGCGGAGCTAATCCTAGTCATCCACAAATGAGGACATGTGGAGCTAGATCCCTTAGTCCGGAGGCACAACACTATTGGGAAATTCAATTCCTTAAATTTCTTTCATTTAATTATCAACCAGGGATGCTCGTGAGCTTGTGATGATGCCAACAAAATATATGCAGGAGTAGGCATCTAACTCTAATCTAAGAAAATTCAATCAAATCCTAACTCTTTCATTCCAATAAATAATACTTAGTTGTTGTAGCCAAGAAAACACTAGATCCCTTTCAGGAGATCCACTCGTGATGTTTCACAAAACCTATCAACAATCAAGATCATCAAGTAAACACTCATGCAATGAAAATAAATACACTTTAAAAGGCTTAGTTGTTGTAGGAATGAAAAAACTAGCTCCGTTACATGACATCTTCTTGTAATGTTTCAAATAACCTATCAAAAATCAAGATCATCAAATAATTCTAATAAAAACAATAAAGCATATAAACCTATTCAAAGAATTAGAATAAGAAGAAAATGTTGCTATGATCTATTTGGGGTGAGATCAATTCTCCCAAGAACAAAGTAACACATAAACTAAAGAATTCTAAATCTAAACTAGAGAATGGAAACTGATGTGAAAATAAATCTTGATTCTTATTCCATCATATGTTGGACACATTGCTCCAGGAGTCCTCCCCTTGAAATGGATGAGGCACTCCTATTTATACAAAAAATTAAGATAACTTGGATTGACAAATCTCTCCCAGATCCACAAATGTCTCATTTGGTTACAACCATGTGCTCACACCTATCAAGTGATATCTCTAAAAATCCTCTCACAAATCTCTCTTTCATGATTAATCTCCATCCAAGATACTTGAGTAAATATCCAAATCTTCATCAAATCTTCAAGGGGTTGAAGAGGATTCGAATTCGAGTCTTGATGGTCAAGTTTGACTTGGTTGGAGTCTTCAAATACACCTATAAACATCATGAAACTCATCCCACTTTCATATATAAGTGTAAACATGACATTTTTCCAATATTTAATCATAAATTCACTCAAAAACACTAAAATAGATACATTGGAAAATAATATGTCTAAAACCCATGTAGTGATGAAAATGGTTAAATGTATGGGTATGGGAAAGAAAAATATGGTTAAAAGTGAAGTGAAAGTGAAGTCAAAGGTTGGTAAAAATATGATACTTTGGAGACCCAACAAACACTATGGAGGGTTTGTGAAGTGGAGCATTTGGGCGAGAAAATCCAGAAGCTCCAAGGAGCTGTAGGACATGACAGGCATCGAGTTGTGGGGACGCATGGAATTAGATCTACGAGTATGGAGTTTTGTTGCTCTGGGAGAATTGTGGCATAATGCTTCAAAATTCACCAAATACCAAAGCGTCAAAGTGTTGGGGGTCGTTGATCTGTGAGACCACTGGGGTCGTCCGATCAACCACTTTGGCATTCGACACTCCACGTGTATTGGGGTTGTGTTGTGTGGATACCAAAAAATCTTGAATTTGAAAAAGGAGAAATTTGAGTCATCCATCTGTCAGGTCTCGAGGACTTTCCATCTAATACTTGGATGAATTCGATGAATCGATGATTTAGAAAATTTGTGAAAACAAGGTTGTGGAGAAATCGTCAAAGCCGGAAGTGTAAAAGGGGTGTGGAGTCCTCGATATGGTGGTGGATTAGGATTCATTCGATGTGTATTTTTGGTGATCGATAATTTGTGGGTGTTGTATGTGTTGGTGTGATCAAAATAAATTTTTGAAGCCCGAAATTGTGGGGTTTGATTCGTCGATCTCGATGCCTGTTGAGGATTGTTGATCTTGTTGCCTTTTGTTTCGACAATTCACAAATTTGGTGCCTTCAAAGGAGTTGAGGGATAATAAAGGTAGATCACCAAAACTCGAGCCCCGAAATAGTGTGTTGTCCTTTGCGCCTGATCATAACCCTCGGTCACTTAAGAAGTTGGCCCGAGAAAGGGAGCTAGGGGCCCAAAATTGATTTTTTAAAGAAAAAGAGGCTTAAGAAGAAAGTGCTCGTGGGTTTTTAACATTGACCTGCACCAGGGAAATTAAGGACCTGTGTTCAATAATAGGAGTTCACCATGGCTCGAAGAGTCGATTTAGCTCCTAATTTGAATGATCCTAGACTAGGAGTTCAAGCGGGCCCCGAGTGAGAGAGGGGGTCTACATCAAGTGGCATTTGAGCCAGATTTATATCCATAGGTAATAGGAAGGAGAGAAGAATACAGAGTACTGATGCTCTGTAAAGATTGTTTTCAAGTGTGCAACAGTCAACGAACATCAATGAAGGTTGTAGGAGAAAGCTAGTGGTGCTCGCAGTTGCATAGTAGGAAAATAAGACAACCAAATGGGATGAAAGAGAAGAACCAGTTGTGTTCTCAGGGCAGAGGAGGAAAATTTCTACTAAAGGAAAGAAGTGGGGTCATATAAAATATCGCCAGTAGGTGAGAAAAGAGTAGAGAGATAAATAGCTCGAGGATATTCGAGTAGAATTCGACATGTTGATGTTGAAGATGTAGTAGGAAGAACGTGGAATTTGGAGGTATGAATGGCCCTTGAAGTGAAAGGCGAAGTGGCCTATCCAGTGGTTAGTTTCTAGAAGGCGACACTAGGTATTGAGGAGGTGGTTGAGGCATGCTGAAAACCTCAATGCCACAGACAAGGAAATGGTTTTCATTTTTGAACCATAGGTTGGAAGGAACCTCAATGATGAGGAGAAGAGATCAACTCAAGATATCATATATTGTCAGGTGGGAAGAGGTGGTAATGCAGCTTTCCAGGAGGGAAATTAAGTGAGATCAAGTAGATATCTCATAGAATGCTAGGAAGGTATAACTAAACTTTAATATTTCCAAGTGGGAAATTAGAAGAGATCGATGAAAGATCTCACGGATTGCTAGGAGGGTAGGTCATAAAAATCTAATTGCGAGGTGGGAAAGGATGAGGAAGTGAGACTCTCTTAAAGTCTCAATAACTCAGAGGAGATTTCATACCAACAAGGTGTGATGACAGAGGAGGAGGATTAGAGGCACATTCTGATCATTGGAGGAATCAGTATATTCTTGCCAAGAAGCCTAGTAGCGGCCAGTGCACATGTTGAAGGTACAGTAGAAGAGAGACAACCAGCAAAGAATGTCAAGGAGGAGCAGGAGTAGAAATTAAAATATTCCCAGGATATGGAAGAAGAGAATTCTGTAGAATTTCTCAAAAGTTTTAGCAAGGGAGATGAACAAGAGATGAATGTCAAATTAGAGCCTGCAATAGAGGAGAGAGCAATAGACAACATGGATTTTGCTTATCTATATGAGGAATAAGAGACCCTAACAGAAAGAAGACTATCAGAAGGGATAGTTGAGAAACAACTCAGTAAAGTTGTTGTAGAATGGATTCTGTAGTGGAGTTGCAAGCTAATTCCACAGGAGATGAAATCAACATGGGAGATCAAGATGATATTCCCATTGATATGTGTGAAGAATTGGAGGCCCTGGAGGATAGGGTAATTGTGTAGAGATAGCACATCCAACAAGTTAAGATTAAATTGGATGATGAAGAGGAGATGTAGCAACATAAAAGAATGCAAAAGAATATCCAAATAGTAGACTAGTTGTACAGAGTGATAGAGGAGATAAGGAGTTTAATGTTGGAAGCAGTAGAGAAGGAAACCAAAAATAGGTAGAACATGATCATAGGATATCCTGTTGCAGCAACAACTGCAACAAAGCAGAGGACCAGATGGATAGCTCCACAGTGAAGTATGGGACATTGGAGGATCTAAAACTTAGTAGTAGAGGAGAGATGAGAAGGAGCTCATGATTTTGTCAGTGCAGAAGTATGATGCAGGATCATCGCTCCACTTCATCAAGCACCGGCAAGCCAGCGCATCAACACACAAGGAGGAAGAAATTCCAAGGGAAGAGAGGTGTTGGCCCACTCATTTTTCACCTAATTTTAAAATTTTAAATGAAGAATTAAATGTATTAAATATCATAAGTCTCAGGAGAAGCCGAGCCATGTTCCTATGTATAGGATGTATGTGGATTCGCCTTTAATGGTTGACAGGTAGTTAGGTTTAGGCCTAGTTCGGACTATTTGTCCATTGATTGTAATTAAACACAATTCAATGTGAGTAGGTAGATGGAGGGAAGGCTCAAGGAGCACCTATTTTGTAAAAATATCTTGTATCAAAATTCATTAGGAAGAGTAAGTAAGAATTAATATGAGGAGAATTTGATGAGAGAGTAGAGATAGCTCAGGAGAGGAGAGGAGAAGTGATGAAGAATATGTTGTAGTCTAGCCTTTGTAAACCTTTGTACAGAAGCATTCAGACATTACAACAATAGCAATTTTTCCTACCCATGAGTTTTTTGTGTGTATGTTTATGAGTTTTCCTGTATGAGTTCCAAATGTTTACTGTGTGTATTTATGAATGTTGTAGATGTTTTAAATATTCCCTTTGCAGGAATTAGATAGATTTCCCTATCTATAGTTTTCTGAGTGTTGTAGGCTCTTAGGCTTGTGCAAGGAGTGTGCACAAGAGTAGTTGAAAAAATTGCAAATCCAGTGCAAGGAGTTTACTTTAAATATGTTTCGAGTTCAGATAAGAGCGTGCGAGGTGGGCACACCAGAACATGATCAAATCTTAGAAGGAGTAGTGCAAGGAGTGCACATAAAATTTGTTGAACACTCTAAGAGCGAGTGCAAGGCATGCTCCTTCACTCATAGCAGTGTAAAATATTAGAAGGCAAAGTTGTCCCAGGGAGACATGCCAAAGTTACTGAACACTCCAAAGAAGGAAGATCTATAAGCAGTGCATTGTGTAGGTGCAAGGAGTGCATAAGTGAATTTTTAGAACTCAAGATTTAGGGAGAAGCTCTGTAAGGAGTGCATTGAGAGAGAACAAGGTATGTGTAGGTGAGCCTGAAAATTTCAGGGCACAGAAGGAAAAATGTGCAAGGAGTGCATAAACACCAGCTGTTATAACCCTAAATTGCACCAGACATGCATACCTAGCATCAGGCCATCTAACTTACTATATTTTCCAAGACATGATTGAAAAATCTCTTCAAAAACCCATTGCTTTGAAGGTGTACATGCCCTGCACCACTACTACCCACGTACACATGCCTGCTGACCCACTACAACCCGCATACACTCACATAATATCACGAAAAGTGGAAAATTGCATAGGATACTAGTTTTCGGGCCGTTACTTAACTATTTGACTGCCCATATCCAGTCACCCGAATCATTACTATCCCTTTTGGCCTATAAAAGAAGGGGTTGGGGTCCCATTGCATTGGAAAGCATGAGTGAAAATAAACTCTGCCCATTTTATCAATCCCCCTTTTCCCCAAATGCAAAGTCCTTACCATTTCCCTAAGAGAGAACTGAAGAGGAGAAGAAGATGTGGAAGTAGTTGGTGCATGATGAAGAGGAACCCAATACCAAGT
The DNA here is from genome assembly GCA_010110895.2 of Picea sitchensis. NCBI lineage: Eukaryota > Viridiplantae > Streptophyta > Pinopsida > Pinales > Pinaceae > Picea > Picea sitchensis. Next base: position 73,114 of record SNQJ01S0009501.1, on the reverse strand, counting down.
TCAAGGAGCAGTGTCAGTCTCATGTTGTAAGTGATTTTTTGTGAGATTAATAAAAAGAGGTACTTTTTATGTCCATCCAAATGATGTCTTAAACTTATATGATTTGTTTTCATTTCTTTCTTATGATGTCTAACCCACTAATCCATATGTAAAATGCATGATTGTAGTTTTTTTTTTGTCTTTTGATGAATGCAGGTCAGCCTTGGGAGGAGATTTACAGTCAGGAAACAACTAAGAGCAAATGGATCGACATCGGATGTGGAGTTTAAGGTAGGCCTACCAAATCCCTCTCTCTTGTATTTTATGTATGATTGTGGGGTAATGTTGGGATAATGATAAAAAGTAGGAGACTTTAGATGGTTATCTATTCCTACACTTTAGACTCTTTTTGTAGTCCGTAGAGGGGTTTTCATGCTATAGCAAAATTGGTGACCATACTGGGGAAGAATCTAGGGTCTTTGGGGATATTTCATTTGGGTTCTTTGGATCGGTTTATTTACTAATTCATGAGTTTTTTTGAGCTTCTGTGTCTTTAAGGGATGTTGGTCTTCCATACCAGTACGCCCTACCTGTACTGGACTATTGTTTTTTCATTTTTTTGAGGAGTTACAGAAGTGTGCACGACCTGTAGTGGGCCTGCACGCGTGCATACGTGCCCCGCCCTTGGACAAACCACATACATATGTTGTCTATTGAAGTGTCAGTAGCATGCCTATTGATAATTTTTTTGTTAAAAGAAGAGGCAACCATCCTCTTCCTTGTTAGGAGTCACACTCCTTAGGGGTTTTCTTGATCTAGTATTGGTCTCTATTATAACAGTATTTAGCCTAGGTCTGACTTGAGTTTAGCTTTCTTTTGACCAAAGATTTCTTGTGTTTTCTTTAAATAGGGATTTTAGACAAGATGGTGAGTCTGCTTTGATCTGCCTGCTTGGTATTGTCAGTGACTCCTTGCGATCTGTGATTGGGCCAGAAGCCATTTCTTGGTTCTGTATTGTCATCATTTTTCCCTTTTTTCTTTGGAAGAAAAGAAAAGAATTCATTTTCAAATTTCTTGTTTTGAAGCATAAAACAATAAAAAAAAATCTTTCATTTCTTTGTTTGGTAAAGTAGTTTAGGTTAAGTTGCTTCATTTACCAAGGAAAAATAAAGTTTTATTAAGTTCTTTACTTGAATTCTTAGGACATTAAGTAGCTTGTAGTCGAGCGAAATATTTTTTGAGTTTTTTTCTTTTCAAAGATATGAGAAAAGTAGTTACAAAAATTTTGGTGAAAGAGCTTCAATTGGCAAATATTTATTTGTGAAGAAAGAAGTACTTTTGTTTCCAGTATCATCTTATGCTCTTCTCTTTCATCTCTTAAAGAACATCATTGGTTTCACTTTCGTTCCTTTTGAATTAATACAACCACTAAAATTAACACCTAATTAAAAGTTATTAGACTTTGTGTTTGAAGGGTTCATCAATTTAGTCTAGGCTAGAGCCTTGATTTAGGATTGGACAGGAAACTCTTCAAGGCTACGAAAACAAACATAAGAGTCTGAGCTAGGGAGTGCTTGAAAGTCCAGTAACCATGAAATTTATCCGAGACCCCCCTCTAACACAGGGGATAAAGACGAGGTCACGTGCGGAAAGGTAGCGGAGATAACCCCTCCAAATCTGGACCAAGCGTAGTGGGGAACACATATAGAGGGATTATCTTGGGATTCTGTTGATCACATTTGACACAGAGCTTCGTGGGTCTTGAAATTTATGTTCAAGGTCCTAAGTTGTATTTTATAACACTTGATTTCGATACCATTGATAGGTTTCATGATTGATACCCTTCTCATTGCGGTCCACCCGACTGTCGAATGTACCTGCTTGGTGAGTATTCGCGCGCTAGAAACCTAGTTACATTTATCTTAGTGAATTACACAGGTGACTACGGGGGAAGACATCAGGTCATTCTTTGAAGAGTATACCTGGAGGGTGCTTCTATATTTGAGTTTCACTTGCACTAGTAAGTTTCTCTAGTGTTGATTGTTGTAACTATTCCTCCAACTAGCTAGTGATCTACTTGTCTTACCTCATAGGAAATATTTCTATTGTGTGCTGGTTTTTTAAAAAATGATTATAGAAAGACCTAGAGTGTCTTTGATCTTCTCACACACTGGAGGATCAGGAGCTCCGCTAGTCATGAAGGATTTTGGGCCTACCGTCGGTTGATCTCAAGCCACCCCTACCACCGCTAAAGAGAAAACTAGACCAGCAAGGGTCTTTTGAGGCGACCGGGTTACAGGAAACTGTGCTTAACTCATATCCGAGAGGAGAACATTTGATTCCATAGGAACCAATCATTTATAACCTCGGAGCGCAAGCTCTTAGTCTGTATAACCCTCCAATCATTGATCTATCGATGCCCATCATCGTATAGGTTCAACCTTACGAGCATCAGGTAGTGTCACAAGCAACAATGGAAACAAATGTTGCTACTTCTTCAGGGAATAATCATATTTCCTATACGGTTGTCACTACAGGGGGTGTTCCACCTCCTAACCAACCATCGTTGGTCTAGGCCACTATGGTCTTGACTCCCTCTACCTCAGACAATGGTCTAATTCTGTCTATGGCGGCAACGACTGCTCCATTCACCCAGAGTGCGACATGCCCTTTGTTCTCATATGGGATGCTTGGATTCGGTATGAGCACTATCCTTTCCCACTCCACTCTACACACATTAGGTCTTGGGGAAGGGAGCTCCAATGCTCCTCTGCAAGGATCCATGGGGGGGATTTCAGCTCGCTATAATGCTTTCCCTTATAGAGGGGGTCATATACCTCCTTCGTCCCCTTCGCTCGACAGTACTCACCAGCACTCCATCTGACCGAATGTAAACTATAGTTTGTTTGGAGAAGGTAGTCAAGGAATTCCTAGTTATAGCATGTCGGTAGGTTCAACACCATTCTCTTTGTTCGATGCATTTGGTAACAATGCATTCTCATCAGCTACAGTCTCATCCAGGGGAAACCCCAGTTATGGACAACAAAATCCTATGCAGGGTACTATTCCTACACAAGGGGAAAACTTAGGAATTCCTTCCTCACAAGGACATTGGAATCCATGGCAGGGATCTATTCCCTTGTCATGGATGTCAACCGGGGGAAACCCCTTAAATATCCAATGAAACCCCAGGCAAGGCTCAACACCTATGCCCGTCGGATCGACAGGGGGAAACCCTTCCCAAAATCCATGGAATGCGATGCAAGCCCAACCCTTTACGTCCTATTACGGGATTCAGCCGATGACGTCTCAATAGGCACATAATTCATACACTGGTCATGACCATGGTTATTACCAAAACCATGGCCAACCACCTAACTTTTCCTGGAAACCTGGTTCCATCCAAACTGCAGGATCCTCTTTCCCTGGTTATAATCAATAACCCAAATTACCATTTCTCTAAACACTTCACTTGCCAGACTTGACAAGGTTAATAAATGACCCCATCTATCATGATCCGTGTTGGCCTCCTATGTCAACCAAGTTTCCTTCAGAAATCCCAAAGTTAGAGGCCAAGCCTATCGAAGATCCAGGTGATCATGTGACTACCTTCCATTTATGGTGTTCTTCCAATATTTGAGAGATGACTCTGTCTAGCTACATTTGTTTCAATGCACTCTCATAGGGAGTGTTGTGAAATGGTACATCGAGATCGACCACTAAAGATACTCTTCCTTCGGTGAATTGGCAATGGCTTTCTTAAACCATTTCCAATTACCTGTGAGATACGATGATGGCACCGAGTTGCTGGCCAACTTTGAGAAGACAAAAGAAGCCCATATCTCAGATCACATCTGAGAATGGAGACGTCGGGAGAGTTTGATAAATGTTCTAGTCCCACCAGAATTCCTACTTGAGTGGTTCCTTAAGTCTTTGGTACCCTAGTTGTTTAAAGATGTCACAACGTCGAGGGTCTTTTCAGAGGAAGATGCGATAATGAGAGCCCAACAACTAGAACTGATTTACTCTCAGTCTGGTTTACTTCATGAAGTTTTTCCAGATGCACCAAGAGAAATATTTAACAAGACCAGATAGAGGTTTGGACCACATGCCAATGGTATTATTGGTTCAACACAAAAGAAGCCCACTGATTAGTTTTCAAATCAATTTCAACAATTTTTGATACAGTAGACACCAGCCAACTAGATCAATGGTTCAACTGTTACCCATACCCAAAAGTCAGATGTACACAGTGTGCAATAGACAAACTCGAAGGCCACCCAGCATCTTGAAGGAAAGAAGAAACAACAAAATAAGGGTAAAGGGGATAAGAAACCTACCGATATTTCTGGCAGGGGAAACACTGAAAAGAAAAAGTTGAAGTATCCATGTAATCTTTGCAAGGAAGACCACCTGACTCACCAGTGCCCTCAGCTTGCGGAGGCCCATAAGTTATTGGCACAGCAGCAACCTGCCGTGTTAACAAACTCATTTCCACATGGGAAAAATATAACTCAATCCTCTTCGATCATGAATGGGTCCATTCAGGGACCCCCTCCATCTGCAAGTAATCCTTCGTCCGTGAATGTGTACATGATGAAAGGTATCATTGACATAACGACTAGGAAACATGATTACGAAATTCCAAGCACCTATGAGAAGAGTAAAGAAGATGAAAACCCATCTCTTCCTCTCCAGATAGAGAAGACGTTGGGAGAAACAATGACAAGAATCCCCAAAGGTGCATTCAAGAAATATTCCCACAACCCAAACGCAAGGGCTGCCCAGAAATACTATTTGGTGGGAGATTTGTCACAAACCCCTTGTGCATTGTCAGCTTTGGAAGTCCTCCAGATCTGCCCTTCCCAGAGAAAGGCTCTGTTAGCTGCCTTAGGATATACTGATACTTGTAATCCAGGAACGATCATGCTTGATACAAACGACTTAAAACCTCATCTTCCTTACCACGTAGCATTTCAGATAGTAGTGGCTTACACCATGAAATATTTTACTCAGAATATTTTCTACACGCTAGTTGATGAGGGTGCCTCGAAATGCGTAAAGTTGTTGGCATGTTAGAAGGCCATTGGCCAACCCATTTTTCCTTGATCAACTACTCTTCTTACAACTTTCAACGGATGTTCATTCCGACCACATGGAATCATCCCCTCTTTTCCCATGCAGTTAGGAGGGAAGACCATGTGCGTCAAAGTTGAAGTGGTCGATGTGTTTCTCAACTGCAATATCTTGTTAGGAAGGACTTGGACCTATGCTATGCAAGCAATGGTCGCGACAGTTTTTAGGGTCTTGTTGTTTCCACATGAGGGTCAGATCGTGACCATTGATCAGTTATCCTTCTCCCATCCTGACCCTTCATCGGGGGTATCCACGATCTTGATGACTGATAACCCTCAGCCCGACATCGTCAATGTAGGGGTTGGTTTCTGCCCACCTTTGATGGGTACCTTCGATTACCCACCTCCGACCGATAATGTCCATTTCATGTCAGTTGTCCCCAAACAACCTAGGGTTGAAGTCTTTCAGATCTTGT
>SNQJ01S0009501.1:29171-67572 GCA_010110895.2 Picea sitchensis | reverse complement strand
TTCCTTCCCCATCAACCATGATGGAAGGGACAGGGCACCATGGCATGGCCATGCCTTTGTCCATGGAAGAAGTTGCATACTCTATACTTTAGCAAGCTTCCGTCGACCCTGATCTGACTCCCACACAGAAATTGGATTCGGTTCTTGAGCCTACATGGGCTCAAGGTTCCCTCGCCAATACTGATTCTTTAGACTTAGTATTTCCCTTAGAAGAGGAGATTATTGAGGCAATGACTAGTCCGGAAAAACCCTGGGATGATCTTCATCACAGATCTTACTTCTTCCCAGAGTTAAGAAGAATTGAAGCAGGTGAATTCAATCTGACTATGACTGGAGTTAAGGATTTTCCTATCAATCCTTTGGCTATGCACGATGTTTACGTTGAAGGAAATATGGAAACCATTTCTCAAATGATACCTATCGATATCTCCATAATACTTGGCATCGTGGAGAATATCTTCATCAGATTGGTCCGCTCCCCTAAGATTCGAATCTACAAAGAATTATTTAAATAATTCTGCGACATGTTTTCTTAGTCTTACGAGGAAATGTCATGCATAGATACAAGAATTGTCGAACATGAAATCACGACATATCTTGATGTTAAGCCAGTCTAGCATAATATTTGGCCAATCAACCCTAGGAAAGAATCAACTATTAAGGCTAAAGTAGATAAACTACTCCAAGCTGGTTTCATCTACCCCATCCAATTGACTCAATGGGTGTCAAATCCTATTCTAGTTAACAAAAAATAGGGTACGATTCGCATATGTATGGACTTTCGTGATTTGAACAAGGCCTGTCCAAAAGACAATTTCCCCACACCATTTATTGACCAAATAGTTGATGAATGCACAGGTTGTAAAGCCTTTTCTTTCATAGATAGTTTTTTGGAATACAATCAGATACAGATCAAGCCTGAAGACCAACACAAAACTGCTTTCATTTGTCCATGGGGTACATTCTCTTATCGGAAGATGCCTTTTGGTCTGAAAAATGTTGGAACTACATTTCAGAGGGCCATGTATTTTTATTTCCATGACCTCAAACACATAGTTGAGTCTTATCTTGATGATTTAGCATCACGATCTCGCAAGAGAGATGATCATCCCGCACACCTCTGAATTATCTTTGAGCGATGTCACTACTACCAGATCCGCTTGAATCCAAACAAATGCAGTTTTTGCGTCACATCGGGTCGTGTGCTAGGTTTTATATTTTCGACAACAGGGATCACAGTTGATCCTCTAAAGGTTTAGGTGATAGTTCAATTGCCTCCCCCATGCACAGTCCCTCAGCTTCAGAGTCTATAGAGAAAAGTGAACTTTTTACAGTGTTTCATCGCAAACAATGCTGATATCTCAAAGGGTTTTATGTGTTTACTAAAGAAGGATGTTCCTTTTCATTGGGATGAATCCGCTCAATGCTCTTTCTAAGCGTTGAAACACACCGTCACGTCTACCCCTCTGCTGCGACCACCCAATTATAATAAAGATTTCTTATTGTACTTGGTTGCTACAGAGTCGACCATCGGTTTGTTCTTGGATCAGGAGGATGATTTTCTCTCAGAATATGTGATTTATTACCTGAGCTGAGGCTTGGTTGGACTGGAACTCAATTATTCCCATGTTGAAAAAATTGCGTTCGTAGAAGTTCATGCTATCCAACGGTTCCATCATTACATCTTGTTTCGTAAGACCATTGTCATTGCCATTGTGAATATGTTTCAATACGTGTTGACATGATGTGTGATTGGTGGAAAGATCAGTATATGGATAGTTATCCTCCAGGAATTGAACTTGAATTTTGTTTCGGCGAAGTCCAAGAAGTCGTTGGTCTTTGCGGAAATTATCTCGAAACTTCCAGTCGAATCAGGAGATGTTATCCTTGAGGAGTCACCTATCAAAGGACACATTTTTTATCATGTCTTCGGACCCCTGGTATGGAGATATACTAGTCTATCTCCATACTTTTAAGTGCCCTACCTCTGCTTCTCATGATGAGCGTCGCCATATACGCCATCAGGTCAAAAAATATCTCATACTCGAGGACACTTTGTATCGTCAAGGTGTAGATTGCATCCTTCTCCAATGTCTCACCCATGAAGAAGTGGAGATTGTACTTAATGATTTCGACACTTGAGCATGTGGCGATCATTGTTTGGGGTTGGCAACAACCCAAAAGATTCTACGAGCCGGTTACTTTTGGTCGACATTAATCAAATATTGTGTTGAATCGGTCAAAAAGTGCCACCTGTGTCATATCTTCTCTCAAAAGATGAGGTCACACCCCACTCCCTTGTTTCCCATCATCACAGTTGGTCCCTTCAACAAGTGGGGGATTGATTACACTACATGCAACCCTCCTTCCGCAAGGGGTCACCGTTATATGATCGTAGCAGTAGACTACTTCATGAAGTGGGTTGAATCTATGCCAACGTTTAAAGATGACGGAGAGACCACAACTCTCTTTTTGGTTAACCAGATAATAGCAAGGTTGGGCATCCCGAGAGAGATTGTCATTGACCATGGCAGTCACTTTTAGAAAAAAATGATGTCCAAATTAACATCAAATCTTAGGTTGAGGCAAGAAAATTCATCACCCTACTACCCACAAGCGAATGGTCAAGTGGAAGCTGTGAATAAATCCATTAAGACTATCTTACATAGAACGATCGATTTGGCTAGGTCAAATTGGCATTTGATGTTGTATCCGACATTATGGGACTACTAAACATTTTTGAAAACTACAATTGGTTTCCCACCCTTTCAGCTTGTTTATGGGATGGAAGTAGTCTTTCCTATAGAGTGCCAGATCCCCTCTCTAACGTTGGTAGTACAGTTATTTCCAGACACTTCATTGCTTGAAGAGTGTTTATTATATCTTGAGCAGCTCGATGAGCAGCGTTGGGATGAAACCTTGGCTAACGAGTCTCACAAACAAAAAGTCAAGTGTCAGTATGATCAGTCTATCTGTCCTCATATTTTATTTGAAGGTGACCTTGTCCTAGTCTATGACCAAGATAAGGACCCCCTGGGGGCAGGAAAGTTCAAACCCATGTTGTTCGGACCTTTCATTGTGAAGGAGGTTCTAAATAAGGGCCCTTATCGTTTAGTGTAATTTGAGGGAAATTCTTTGGTAGATCCTAGAAATGTGCTTTACCTCAAGAGATATTACTCATAGGAGGGTCACCTCGGGTGACTTCTTGTACCATATGTATAGTCCTGTACTTTCTCTTTTTAGTTTTTCATCTGTTGGTTTTATGGACGTGTCGTTTTGATGTCATATTTTTCACTGTGGCATATGCCAAGTGAATCAAAGGTGTTCATTGGGTTCGCGAACGGTGTTATCTTCAGGAGGTATCTCTTTAGGTGACTCCACAAACAATGTCGTCGAATATAATGCAATCTTAGATTTTCTTCGTGACGCTTTATCACATGGTATCTCTCACCTCTGAGTCTACTTAGACGCTCAGCTGGTTGTGTCTCAGTTAAATGGGGTTTACCATGTTTGCGATCCTACACTACACTAACGGTTCCTTAGGGTACATCTCCTACAATGAAGCTTTGATTACATTACATATATCCATGCTCCTAGGAGATTGAATCAAATCATAGATACCCTAGATAATCATGTATTAGATAGTCATATTTCACAGATGTAATAAATATCACACACATGCACATGTAAATACATTTGTAAAATAGATGTAATCCATAGGACATAAAAAGATGAGAAATATCCATATATATATCAAAAAATATCAGAGTACATGGGTGGGCACAAGTGCCTCAAAAATATGTCCAGTCAGAGTCATGGGGATTATTCCCTCAAAACTATACAAGAGGTCCTATTGACACGTAAGTAGTCTAGCTAAGGGCGGGGCATGTTGGCCCTGTTGTAGTGAACAACAGTGTTCACCAAACACCAAAAGAGTTGGACCCAAGTCCATGGCACCCCAAATACGTGAGTTTGCATCAACAGTGGGAGATGCTCGATCTCTGCCATAGGGACTGTACGAGTGAGCAAAATAAGGTTCCACTCTACCCGTCTCAAAAATTTCTTAGCCTCTCCGGCTGGAGCCCCCCCTGCTACTCCAACTAATCTGGCGGCTCCAACTAGTCCTGCTTCTGGTCGAGGACATCGCCTAGTCCTCAAGGAGTTTTCTGGATGCACTAGCCCCACATATGTACATAATAGATATGTAAGTGTTAGATACTATGATATACAAAAAAATGAAATATATAAAAAAAAAATAAAAAAATTAATAACTTTGAAAAGAAAACTTACCCATCTCTCCTCACTCTGCTCTGGGAGGTACAAGAATGTCAGGATCTCTGGAAAAGTTAATCCTGGCATAGGGGTATTCCTCTATTGTCAGAATCTGTCGTGACTACCAGTAAAAAAAAATGTTTTCGAAGGCCTCAATGGTCCTCCCCCCACCCTGTCGCGGCAACAACATTGCCCATCTGCATAGCGATGGGAGAGTGGCCCTGTGCCCTCGTATAGTCTCTCGAAGACTAAGATTGGGTACCCTCTCGAAGAAAAAGGAGAAAAAAATGGTCCCAAACCCGAAGTTACAGTGCTCCCATATCCGACTCTCTGTCAGTTGTCTCTTCATGCAATCTAGCATGGTAGTACTCCAGTCAAAAATATGTGCGTTTAAGAACTATACCGCAGAATGCATGTGTGCCTGGGAAATCCTGATGTAAACCTGCAGATCCAGTAATCTTCCCAATAAGTAGAACTATCACTTTGAGTGATAGGTTGTTGATCTTATGAATAGGCACTTGATAACCCACTTTCTCAGTACCAGCCTTGCAATGGAGTCCAATAAACTTCTCAATGTTGTGGGGCCCGGGGGGAAAGGTATGCAAGTTGACTTGATCCCCTCTCCTCGGGAGACCAGTCAAGAAGTAAATGTCCTCAATCGTTGGAGTCAATGAATGCCCCTCAAGCATGAATGCCTCTGTGTCAGGATGCCAGTAATCTATCAATGCATTTAGCAACTTGGGTTTTCCCCTCATAAACAGACACTGGAAGAACTTTAGCAACCTGCATTGTGACAAAACAATGATAGCAGCAGGGTACTCAGAGACCAAAAAACCAATTTCCTCATGCTCCCTCTCTCTCCAATGCACATACATCCTGCAAAAACAAAGAAATGGAGAGTTAACTCTTGCATTTCCCACTTATTGAGGGTGTACACGGGTTGTCTTGAGGATAGTCGCATGTACACGCGGGAAACTTATCTTATGCCCGTGTGTACATGCGGGTTGTGCTTGGAAAACCCACATACACGTAGGGATGACCTCTTTAAAGGTCAACTCCCCCCCCAAAAAACCAAAAGAAATGAAAAAATGAAAAACGGAAATGCAAGGGAGGTTAATATGTACTTAATTGGTCCAAACGAAAGTTCGTTTCGTCCACTGAAGCTCCCGGAATCAACTATTTCAGAAAATGGGCATTTTTTGACTTTTGGTCAATTCTCAAATTACAATGGTGATAATGAGCTTCCAACTTTCTATTTATAAACTTTTTGTCCCCTTTTTGTCATTTTTTTTGGACCCTTTTGCCATTTCTTTTCTAGTTTGAAAATCATTTACTATGGTTCTTGAGTATCTCAGGGGATGTTATGATAAGTGTTACTTTGGGTATTGGGAAGTTTTTTGAGAGTTGGGTCAGTTTTAAAGGTCTTTTGGTAAAAATTCATTTTTCCAACTTTGTGCATGTAAGATAGGATTCCACCTCCACTTGTTGCACCTTGTTGTTTTTTTTTCTTTTCCATAGGATCGATCCCACCAAATTGCGACATGGAACCCTCACTTTTTCTCTAGAAGTGTCGTAATTTAGTGGTAGAGCCTACCTGTACATGGATGCCCTAGGTAGATCCTGGTTCCATTTTGGTGTTCATGCCGTCACTAATGACTATAGGCTCGGGAGTCCTTATTAGTTTTTCTTGATTATGAGTATGAGCCTCATTTTCATGATTCATTATCACTCTTGACCTCACCCTCAGGACTCCAAAAACACAACGGTTCTTCTTTTAAGCCTTTTTTAGACCCTCTAAATATGAAAATATTGTCGAGCGATCTTGTTGCCCTTCACGCTTGCTAAAATGAAATTTGAAGGCATGTCTTTCCAGCGGTATTTTTCCCCTTCTTCAGTCCATATGGTGAAAAGTACAAACAAAGGTATACTCTAGGAGCCTCAATTCTCTAGAAGAGAACTCTCAGGTATAATTTGACCCCTTTTTTGGGCCTGAGGATCTAAATCTACAAAAAAGGAAACCCCATGGATTCCATAGTTAAGCTCTTTCCAGACTCTCTAAAATTGAAAAGATAGTCGAGTGACCTTGTTTCTTCACACTCGGTAAATTGGTCTAGAAGAACATCCCTTATATCTAGTCCATATTTAAGCTCTTTTCAAACTCCTTAAAAATGAAAAGATTGTTGAGTGATATTGTTTTTGTCACATTCGTTAAAATGATTTTGAATAGACGTATGTTCGGTGCTAGTTTACCCCTTTTTCGAGATGACCAGACTACCTTAGAAAAAGGTACCCCAGTGGAGTCTCCTTTTATGTTTTTTCAGACTCTCTAAAAATTAAAATTTATCGAGCTTACCTTCTCTGGGCTCATTAAAATCACATCGAAGGACATTATCATTGTGTCTTATTAATTGCATTTTCATTCCTACGTCTTTGGCCTAATGTCGGATCCATGTTTCTCTCAACTGAACCATCTAAAGCATGCCTCATATGCAAGCCTTGTCGCACTTTGCCTCTACGTCTTGACACCTTGACCCATGTAGGGTTTTTCCTGAGTGTCCTTTTCCTGCATATGTCCCCTTACTCTGAGCATCAATGTGTTCCTTGCGCTTGGAACTAGTATGTTTGCGACACTCGATCCTCTTTTGTAATGTATCATTCTTTATTGTTTTTCAAAACTTTCCATAATTATTGAAAAAGAAAAAAAAATCAAATATACCCCAAAAAGAGGAAGGGAAAAGTATTTTCTTTTTGTTGACAACACAATGAGTCACCCTTGGAAAAAGCACATCCTTCTATTTTTTCATCAAGCTCTAGTATTCAATATGAACTTAGAAAGTTGTTCTTGCTACATAGAGTTGTGTCCTCCTCTATTTGGTTACCCTTCCAAACATATGGAGAGTTCACTTTGCCTCCAACATTGGGAATTTATGTCAATGCCATGCTGCACGAGTCTCATGTTTTGTCATGCTTTCACCCAAGGGAAGTCTTACTAAACTTGAGTCAGCCTTTCTATAGTTTGTCCCTTGTCCTCATGCCCGACCACCCGGAAAGACCAATCAAGTACTTGTTCAAAAATCAATGAAGTTCTATGCCTGATCGTCAAAGATCCTATTGTATGTTCTCCAACAAGTCGTCGAAGACCTCTGGGTAGTGACGTTGTACACTCATATTACACTCCTACCCGAGTTTTGAATATTTTGAAGTTGTTTCTTGAGCTCTGAAGACCTCATCTTCAACCATCAGGCATCATTGGCTTCTTGAAGACAGATACTATACATGTATATATTTTGATTTTTGAGAGGTAGATCCATTGTGTACTGCTCACCACAACACTTTATATAGTTATATGACATGGATATACAGTGTATTTGGTTGGTAACCATGATTTTATTTCATCTTGAGCATGGGTATGCTCGCCTCGGTGAGACAAATTGTTTTTTTTGTAGATGGAACCTCCTGAACTCCGGTCTCTGGGCTCACTTGCATCGTACAGTGGTGAATATTTGTAATGTATTTCAGCCATCAGATTCTCTTATGAACTCACACATTAGGGTGCATATGTTATAACCCTAAATTGCACCAGACATGCATTCTTGGCATCATGCCATCTAACTTACTATCTTTTCCAAGACATCACTGAACAAGCTCTTCAAAAAACCATTTCTTTGAAGGTGTATGCACCCTGCACCACTATTGCCCACATACACACACCTGCTAACCCGCTACAACCCGCGTACACTCACAGAATATCACAGAAAGTGGAAAATTGCATAGGATACTGGTTTTCAGGCTGTTACTTAACCATTTGAATTCCCATAGCCAGTCACCCTAATCGTCACTATCCCTTTTTGTCTATAAAAGAAGGGGTTGGGGTCCCATTGCAAGGGGGAGCATGAGATCAAAGAAACTCTGCCCATTTTATCAATCCCCCTTTGCCCCAATTGAAAATACATCACCATTTCCCTAAGAGAGAACTGAAGAGGAGAAGAAGACGTGGAAACAGTTGGTGCATGGTGAAGAGGAGCCCAGGACCAATTTCAAGGAGCAATGTTGGTCTCATGTTGTAAGTGATTTTTTGTGAGATTAATATAAATAAGTACTTTTTCGTCCCGCCAAATGACGTCTTAAACTTATATGATTTTTTTGCATTTCTTACTTATGATGTCTAACCCACTAATCCATATGTAAAATGCATGCTTGTAGTTTCTTGTTTGTCTTTTGATGAATGAAGGTCATCCTTGGAAGGAGATTTGCAGTCAGGAAACAACCAAGCGCAAAGGGATCAACACTGGATGTGGAGTTTAAGGTAGGCCTATCGGATCCCTCTCTCTTGTCTTTTATGTATGATTGTGGGGTAATGTTGGGATAGTGATAAAAAGTAGGAGACTTTAGACGGTTATCTCTGCCTAAAATTTAGACCCTTTGTGTAGTTCGTAGAGGGGTTTTCCCGCTATAACACCAACACACTCGGAAAGTGTTAGGGAAGATCACAAGATAGAGCGTGAGTTTCAGGAGGGCACGAGGATTTGTTGAAATAACAAAGTGACTGAACCCTTTGAATTCTAAGTTGTTTTGATCTCAGAGGAGAAGTAGTGCAAGTTTTCACAGAAGAACTGTGAAAGACATGCACCAAGCCAACACTTGGAAAGTGTTGAAAAAGTTCCAAGGAAGACAGAGCGCAAGGAGAGCACCAGAGGTTGGAATTATTTCAAGTTCAAAGATCAAGAGGAAGAGAGTGAACACTAGTAAGGAATAAGGATCCATTTGAAAGAACAAAGGGCCAAGACCCTTTGAAATTTAATCGTTTCAAGCTCACGAGGTGCAGTGCGAGAAAAGGCCAAGTAAACAGCCTTACAGGAGAAGATCAGAGGCCAATCCTTTGAAACTACTTGAAAATTATTTTATTGAAAGGAAATCATAGGTAACAAAGGATGAGAAGATACATATGTCATCAGATCAGCTGCTAGAAGAAAATATGGGATGTCAAATCAGACTCCAGTATAAGGAGGAGAATGAACGCAAGAGAAAATCTCTCGACCGTTAGATCTAGGTGCGAGCAACAAAAACCGTCAGATACAAATGAGTTTCCCTGGGTTTAACCTTGAGCATTATTCATAATCTGGTAGTCGATAGATTTTCCATACAGTACCACAGAGGATACAAGGTTCTCGAACTCGCGGGGACCCAAAGAAAATCTGGACCATCCGTCAGCTGTGATGTGTGTCAGTGGATCTGAAATTCTAGAGGTCCAACACTCTAGAGGATTGTTGGGTTCCTGCATTGAAAAGGCCTGAAGCTTTGAAGAGAAAATAACATCTGAGAAATCCATTTGAGAGGGACTTGTGGAAACAAATATAAATATATGGAGGTACAACACTCTAGAGGCATTAAGTTGAGTGTGAGTTGAGAATTCCCGAAGGGAAAGGAGTCATAGTTGATCTGGACCATCGGTTGAGAAAGGCCACATGGAGGGTAGATATTACCTACACCAATTCAGTGTTCATTGGTTGTGAAGGGTGGTGTTGTAAGAATTCCTGAAGGTCAAAGTCCCGTAGTCAATCTCGACCGTTGATTGAGAAGGGACACGTGGATAGCAGATCTGAACTACACTAGTTCAGGGTTCAGGGAGAATAGGGCACAAATTATTGAAGACTCCTGGAGATTCAAGGGGCAGAGATAATCCTAGTTTTCCATAGATGAGGACAAGTGGTACCAGATCCCTTAGTCTAAATTCACAACACTCTGGAGGGTTTGCGAAGTGGAGCATTTGGGTGAGAAACTACCAAAGCTCTGAAGAGTCGGAGGCCATCACAGTCGTCTAGTTGTGGTGATGCATGGCACTAGATCTAGGAGTCCAAAGGTTTTTCACTCCTGGAGAACTTTGGAATAGTGATTTGAAATTCACCAAATCCTGGAGCATCGAAGTGTTGGGGGTTGTTGATGTGTGAGAGCATTGCGGTCGTACGATCAACCATTTCGGCATTCAACACTTTGCATGTATTGTGGTTGGGTTGTGTGGATTCCCAAAACTCCTGAATCCATAAATGGATAAATATGAGTCGTCCATCCATCGGGGCTTGAGGAATGTCAATTTAACACTTGGACAAACTCACTGAATCGACGATTCGAGAATTTTTTTAAAACAAGGTTGTAGAGAAATTGTCGAAGCCAGAAGTGCGAAAGGGGCATGGAGTCATTGATCTGGTGGTGGATTAGGAGCGATTCAATCTATCTTTATGAAGATCAACACTTTGCAGGTGTTTTATGTGATGGTTTGATCAAAAGAAATCATCGAAGCCCAAAATAGTGGGGTTTGAGACATCAATATCAGTGCATGTTGAGGACCATTGATCTTGCTTCATTTTGTTTCTTCAGTTTGCAAATTTGGTTCCTTCGAAGGAGTTGAGGGATAATAAAGGTAGATCCTTTAAGCCCGATCATTGAAATAGAATACTATCCTTGGTGCTTGATTACAACCCTCAGTCACCTAAGAAGATGGTCTGAGAAAGGGGGATAGGGGTCTGAAATTGATTTTTTAAAGAAAAAAGGGGCTTAGAGAGAAAGAGCCTGCATTTTTTTAACTTTGACTTGCACCAGGGAAATTAAGGACTTGTGTTCAATAATGGGGGCTCAACAGGGCCCGAAGAGCTGATTCAACTCTTGATTTGAATGATCCTAGACTAGGAGGTCGAGTGGATCCTGGGTAAGGTAGGGGTTTTGCATCATTTTACTAACCAGATAATATAATATATAACATATATAATAATATATATGTTATATAATATATGATATATGTTATAACACATTATATATGTTATATAACATATGTTATATGTGTTATAAAACCTATTATATATGGTTGGGGAATAATAGAGAAAATCCATTATGCATTTTCTCTATTATTCCCTCCACCCTCATGGGTCCCTCATGTGTAGGGAAAATATTAGAGAAATGTATAATACATTTCTCTAATATTCACCCCACCCTCACCGTCACCCTCATGTTATATAACATATGTGAAAAAGCCTTGTGTAACCCTAACGAATCCCTACGTAACAATTTATCGACCCCGAATAAACTTATAGACCCATTTGTATCCACAATGACCCTTTCAAAATGTGAATAATGGGTGGCACAACAATTAACGAATTCTGAGAATCGTTATGATTGTTTGAGACAATAAGGAAAAAATTGACCATTGAACATCTATAAAAGGTGCATTTTGGACTCCTAACACACTTAACCTACTTCTAGACTATGTGACAGTGTTTACAGACAACACAGGGTCGAATACATTAGAATCCCTATCAATAACTAAATCTTCTTTATTTTCAGGGTTCTAGTAAGGTGCATTTGAAATTTTAGTTTGTTCCATGGTATTGGGAGCACTTTATAAATACATGTAGTCTTTAAATTTATAGTGGAAGACAAGTTTCATAAATAGCAACAATATCTTTCAGTAGTTCTCATGTTGGCGCTTCAAAAAATAATAAACATATAAACCCATTTTTTTATTTAAATAAAGTGTGATTGCATAAGATACCATACCATAACATATGTATGTGTTATATGTTATTACATGTATTATATAATATGTATTATAACACATATATGTTATATAATATATATGTTATAACACATATTATACAATGTGTGTTATAACACGTACTATATAATTTGTGTTATATAATATATATGTTATAACATGTATTATATAATAATACATGTTATAACACATATTATATAATAGATATGTGTTATAACACATATTATATAATATGTGTTATATGTGTGTGTGTGTGTGTGTGTGTGTGTGTGTGTGTGTGTGTGTGTGTTATAACACATATCATATAATATGTGTTATAACACCTATTATATAATACGTGTTATAACATTAATGTTATATAATATATATGTTATAACACATATTATATAATATGTGTTATGATGCAGACCCCCCTCCCTTACCCGGGGTCTGCTTGACCTCTCAATCTAGATCATAATCGAGAGTTGAATTAGATTTTTGGGCTCTGTTAATCCCCCATTATCAAATACAGGTCGTTAAATTTCCATGTGAAGGTCCAAGAGTGACCCATAGGTGCTTTTTGTTTCAGCCACTTTTCTCCTTTAAATCAAATTTGGCCTTTATCCCTCTCCGACCGAATCCTCACGTGATCGAGGGTTGTGACCAACCACTAAGAACAATGCACTATTTCAACACTTATGCCTTCAACGATCTCCGCCTTTCTTTCCCCTTAACTCTGTAGAATGAAAAAAACTTGTGAACTATTGAAACAAAAGGATGCAAGATCAACGATCCTCAACAGTCACTGAGATTGATGACTCAGACTCTCCACAGGGATACGGCTTCGGTGATTTTGTAATCGTGTCCAATACACATAGCACTCGCAAAGTTATGATTGCCAAAATATAGATCATATGACTCTCAAACTTTGACAAATGGACGATACATATCTCTTATTTTTGGGATTCAGGAGTTTTTGGGATCCACACAACACAACCCCAATACACGCGGAGTGTTGACCACCGAAATGGTTGATCGGACAGCTCTGATCCTCTCACAAATCAATGACTGCTATTCCACCTCCACGCTTCGGGATTTAGCATTTTCTCCACATCCTTTCCAAAGAACAACACCAACAATCCTCCAGAGAGCCAAATTGGTGAATTCTCGGAGGCACATAGATCCAATGGACCACAAACCCCACCCAACTGATGGTTGAGATCTCTTCGCTGCTTTGGGCTTCGAATATTCTCACAAACTACACCTTGATTTCCCTTAGAGTACCAAGCCTCCTGACTTCTTGATCTATTGCCACGTAGCTCTCTCGATCAACTATAGATAGTTACTCTAGCTCTCATCTCTTTGGGAGTTCTCAACTCACCTTAGTCTAATTCCTCTAGCGTTTTAGACCTCCGGACTCCAGATCTTCTGCCACTGTTAGGGCCCTAACCCGCACATAGGTAGAGAAATATATTTGGATGTAATAAAGGTCAATATTAATAAGGCCTTTCAATAAAATAGAATAAGGCAAATGTAAGAAGACCTAATATAAGCTTATGCTTCTAGAGGGATCTCTAGATGCTTCTCTTGATAGACATATTTAGTATAAATAAGGGTCAAGGGTACGAAAACCCTAGCTTGGAGATTATTGTAACATAGTGCTACTCAACTAGAGGTTGCCCCCTCAAAGAGGCCCATGAACATTGCTTTCTGAATCAAAGTGCTATTTATGTTGTTGTTCTTATATCATTTATGTGATATTGTGGAGATTATGGTGGTTATATTACTGTTATTCTGCCATTTCTAGCATTTTATTTTTGTTCTACATACTTTTTATATCTGGTACATTACAAGTGGTATCAGAGCACTTTCCTTGGCAGAATTTGTGGGGATTGGTTTTTCAGTGTAGAGACGTATTTCGGCATCTTTAATCCATAGAGATCTATCGTTATGCACATAAACCCTCAGTTGAGGGATTCATACACGTAGGAAATACAAGTGGTTCTTAAGCGCACATCTGTTAGCCACTTTTGTAACCCCTGTTGGTGCCCCTTCGAGTGGTAGCGCATTCGACAACACCTATGTACGTATCGGCCTAGATGTCCTAAATCCCTCTTTAGATAAAACGATCGGCCGCCTAACTACTATAGTTCCACCGAGAACAACACTCGGGAAGATAATCTCTAGTAGCTAGGTAGTCGAGTAGTACGACTAAGGGTACTATCTATCCTCCTTAGTTAGTGCCCTGAGATATTGGGGTGAGTGCTACTATTGGACCCTGCATGTATATCAGAGAGCTATAGCACAGGGAAAACCCTTGTCTGTAGAACCCTTGAATACCTAACCCTTGGGGGACAAAGACATAAACAAATTAAAACAGATAAGATCTATTGCTGCGCAACTGTGTTCGGGTTGCCAAGTAAATACACATTTATTTCTGGTTAAGCATTTGGGGATTTCATTGCTACAGTATTCTTCAGACCGAAGTATAACTCTGTAGGTGTAAAAAAAAATAAAAAAATAAAAAGGTATGGAAATTTCGTCACCATTATATGAGACCTATTCCATTGGATTCATCTCTTCACCCTTATCACATTCATCCATATCATTTTTCAGAAAAAAAATTCACCCCGCCCACCCCTTTTCAGTTCACCTATCCTCATGGTCCATACCCATAGCCAAGACCTGGAATCTTGATTCAACACCTTGCAATCTAGTTTCCTCGAGACGCAAAAAGAAGTGAAACAAATTAGTGCTATTGTTGCCTCCATCGATACATCCATCAATAAAACCATAAACACAACCATGCAATCCTCAATGGAGGAAGTCAAACAAGAACTGACCACCCATCTTGAATCTGTCTTTGCATCACTCTGCACCAAACTAAATATCCCTACTGATGACCCTTTCTATGATGCACCTCCAAAGAATGAAGGTGAACATTCCTCCCATTCCCATACCTTTCAACATCATCACTTTCAACGTGACCTACTCCTTCCACGGGTGGATGTGACCAAATTTGATGGCTCGGACCCCACTGGTTGGGTCACCCAAATGGAACATTATTTCTCTTTATACGACATTACAGATGACTTGGCCAAACTCCGGTATGGTGTTCTCCATCTAGATCAACAACATTGGCAATGGTGGCAATGGAGAAAAACTTCCCGTCAAAGGTATATTGCTTGGACCCAATTTGTGACTAAGTTTTATGAACGCTTTGACACTGACACGAAACATTTGGGTCATTTGACAAAATTGAAACAATCAGGAACAATAGAAGACCTCATAGCTTCCTTTGAGCACTTCAATTTTCAAACAGAGGACATGATTGATGCTTTCTTTCGAGAGTGTTTTATCAGTGGCCTCAAGGATGAGAATCAGGACCATGTCCTCATGGCTCGACCTTCGAGTTGGGTGGAGGCTACTAAAAAGGCTAAAGAAGCACAACAGGTTGTATCCTCTCAAAATCGTAAACCCTCCTTTATCCCTCACCCTAAACTCGTAAATCCCACTACTCCCTCTGCCCCCTTAAATATCCAAAAAATGACTAGGGATGTAATGGTTGAACGCCAACTCAAAGGAATTTGTTATAATTGTGATGACAAATATTTCCTAGGCCACAAGTGTAAGGAACAAAAGCTTTTTATGGCCATCTCTGAGGATATTTCGAAAGAGGATGTTGACACTCCCCTTGTGTCTGAGTCACCTGAAATCACTGACATAACCCCTCCCTTAGACCCTCCCGAAGTGGAACTAATCATTTCCCTCAATGCTCTCACTGGCCTCTTCGCCCCCCAAACCCTCAAGTTAATCGGTTACATCAAGCATTGGAAGGTCATCATTCTGGTTGATAGTGGAAGCACCCATAATTTTATTCATCACCACATTTCCCAAGAAACTCATTGCTACATCCATACCGTCAACAATTTCCAAATCATGATTTCCAATGGTGGTTCCATGAAATGTTGAGGGCCTTGTGAAAATGTTCATCTCCAAATCAGTGACTACCACCTAAAATCCCATATGTTTGCTATTGACATGGGTGGTTGTGACATTGTGTTGGGTGTAGACTAGCTAAGGACTTTGGGTCCCATTCTCATGGATTTTAAGGAATTAACCACATAATTTGACCAGGAAAGCCACCAATATAAATTCCAAGGCATCATTGTTGGTTCACCTGAGGTCATTAGTTCCCATCGCATGGAAAAGATGCTCAAAAAGGGTCATTCTGGTGTCATTGCCCAACTCCATGCCATACAAGCAACAGAGACACCCCCGGTGCCGCAAGACCTCCAATCTCTCCTTTCTAAACATAAAATGGTATTTTCCACTCCCCAAGGACTCCCTCCTTCCTACAGTGTTCATGATCATTCCATTCCCCTTGTACCTGGAAGCCTTCCTCCCAATATATGTCTGTATCGCCACCCCTTTTTACAAAAAACTGAAATTGAGAAAATGGTCCAGGAACTCCTTACTGAAGGTGCTATCCACCCTAGTACGAGCCCTTACTCTTCTCCTATAGTCATGGTCCTTAAGAAATAAGGTTCTTGGAGAATGTGTCCTGACTTTCGTGCCCTCAACAAACTGATTATTAAAGACAAACTTCCCATTCCTGTCATTGATGACCTCCTGGATGAATTGAGTGGTACCCAATTCTTTACTAAACTTGATCTTTGCTTGGGCTATCACCAGATACGTATGAAAGAGGCAGACATTCCCAAGATGACCTTTCAAAATCATGAGGGCCACTATGAGTTTTCGGTCATGCCCTTTGGCTTGTGTAATGCCCCCTCCACCTTCTGAAGCCTCATGAATCATGTCTTCCGTCCTTTTCTCCGTCATTTTGTCTTAG
This sequence comes from Picea sitchensis, assembly GCA_010110895.2. NCBI lineage: Eukaryota > Viridiplantae > Streptophyta > Pinopsida > Pinales > Pinaceae > Picea > Picea sitchensis. The sequence goes on along the minus strand of SNQJ01S0009501.1, from coordinate 50,920 downwards.
TTTTCTTTGATGATATCCTCATCTATAGCAAAACCTGGATAGACCATCTTACTCATGTGGATCTATTTCTCCATCTACTCTCTCAACACCAACTTTTCTCGAAACAGTCTAAATGTCCTTTTGGTGCCCCAGAAGTAGAATACTTGGGTCATATGGTTGGCAAGGATGGCGTCAGGGTGGATCCAAAAAACATTTAAGCTATGCAAGATTGGCCGCACCCAAATAATCTCAAAATATTGCATGGATTTATGGGCTTAACAGGGTATTATCACAAGTTTGTTAAGAATTATGGAAAGATTGCAGCACCTCTCACTGCTCTCCTCAAAAAGAACTCTTTCACTTGGACTCCAGATGCTGCTCAAGCTTTCCAAACCTTGAAGATGGCCATGTGCACCACTCCAGTTCTAGCCCTTCCTGATTTCAAAAAGACATTTGTGCTGGAATCTGATGCCTCAGAGAAAGGAATCGGTGTTGTCCTTATGCAAGAGGGTCGACCTTTGGCCTTCACCAACAAGCAACTATTTGAAAGGAATCTGGGCAAACCCATCTATGAAAAGGAAATTTTGGCTATTTTGCATTTCGTTTATCTATGGCACCCTTATCTCTTAGGGAAACGTTTCCAAATTAAGACAGACCATCAAAGACTCAAGTACTTTTTGGAACAACACATTTCCTCCCCGGAGCAACAAAAATGGGTGACTAAACTCTTTGGATATGATTATGAGATCATTTACAAGAAAGGCAAAGACAATGTGGTGGTGGATGCACTGTTCCGAAAATATGAAGAAGAAGGATCCCTTTCTTCTCTTTCCTTCATGGTACCAGATTGGCTCCAAGCTATTCGCTAGGAATGGCTACAAGATCCCAAAAGTTCACATCTGATCCAACAATTACAGACCAATGCTTCAGCCACCCCAGGGTACTCTTGGCTCCAGGATGGTTTTCAATACAAAGTCCATTTGTATTTAAGTAAACAATCAACTCTTAAATCCATGGTACTTTCTGAGCTTTATGCTACACCCACAGTGGGGCACTCCGTGTTCACCAAAAACTACGACAAGGTCAAACGTTCTTTTTTATGGGATGGTATGAAACAGGACATCCATAATTTTGTCACTGAATGTGATGTGTGTCAATGCAACAAGGGAGAAACAATCAAATCTCCAGGCACACTACAACCTCTTCCGATTCCACCTGCTATTTGGAAGGATATCTCTATGGAATTTATTACTGGCTTACCCAAATTGGGAAATAAATTAGTCATAATGGTGGTTGTGGATCACCTTTCCAAGTATGCTCATTGTTGCACTCTTCAACACCCATTTACTGCATCCATAGTGGCTCAAGTTTTCATGGACCATGTCTTCAAGCTTCATGGCATGTCACACTCTATTGTTTCTGATCGTGACCCAACTTTCACAAGCGATTTTTGGCAAGAATTGTTCAAGCTACAGGGCACCCAATTACATCTCAGCACGACTTATAATCCCCAGACTAATGCTCAAACGAAAGTTGTCAACAAGTGTTTGGAAACATATTTGAGGTGTTTTTCCTTTGAAAAGAAAAATCAGTGGGCTCAATGGTTACCCCTAGATGAATGGTTGTACAACACTTACTACCATACAGCTACACGCATGACTCCTTTTGAAGCGATATATGGAGAAAATCCACCTTCAGTTCTCTCATACTTACTGGGTACTTCGAAGGTCCAGAACGTTGACCAAACACTTAAAGTTCGAGAGGATATTCTTGATACCCTCAAAGAGAACTTGGTCATGGCACATAATCACATGAAGCAACAAGCATATCAGGGTCACTCTGAACATCAATTTGCAGAAGGGGATCAGGTGTTTTTGCAACTGCAACCATACAAGCAAACTTCCCTCAAGGTCGAGCATTGTCAGAAGCTAGCGCCCAAATTTTATGGTCCCTATATAGTTCTCAAGTTTGTGGGACAAGTCGCCTATCACTTAGCTCTACCCATTCATTCGAAGCTACATCTTGTTTTTCATGTTTCATGCTTAAAGAAGGTGATTGGAACTAGGTTCCAAATTCAAACCAACCTTCCCGAGTTAGCTGAAGAAGGATCCATTTGGCTATAGCCAAAAGTAGTTTTGAACCAATGTGAGTGTCTCCTATGTCAAAGAATCATCAAGGAAGTGCTAGTCCAGTGGAAAGATACAACTTCAGAAGATGCCACTTGGGAACCAACTATCGTTCTGCAACAATTTCCACATCTCAAGCCTTGAGGACAAGGCTATTTTTAAGGGGGCGGACATGTTAGGGTCCTAACCCTCACATAGGTAGAGAAATATATTTGGATGTAATAAAGGTCAATATTAATAAGGCCTTTCAATAAAATAGAATAAGGTGGATGTAAGANTTCTAGAAGGATCTTCCTCTAGATGTTTCTCTTAATAGACATATTTAGTATAAATAAGGGTCAAGGGTATGAAAACCCTAGCTTGGAGATTATTGTAATAGGGCACTGCTCAAGTGGAGGTTTCCCCCTCGAAGAGGCCTGTGAACATTGCTTTCTGAATCAAAGTGTTATTTATGTTGTTGTTCTTATATAATTTCTGTGTTATTGTGGAGATTATGTTGGTTATATTACTGTTATTCTACCATTTCTAGCATTTTATTTCTGTTCTGCATACTTTTTATATCCGGTACATTATAGCCACATAGCTCCTATCGATCAAAGGCCAAGATGTGTTCCAACCTTTGGAGATCAGGGAGCTTTTGAATCCAAAAACATTATACCTTCATCCCTCCAGAGTGCCAAGTATTTAGACTGAAGGATCTAGCACCATGTGTCCTCTTAGTCATACGGTTGGGATTAACTCCAAGATTCAGAGCTCTATGTGTCTATAAGCAATTCTCATCCAATTTCATCCACAGTGCCCTGTCTCTAGACTTCACGATCGGCTTAAACATGTATCCTGTGCTAACAACCAGGATTCACTTCATTTTTAGGAGCTTTAGGAGACTGCCAAACCTTAACCGCAATGCCTCCTTCCTCCCAGATATTCAGTCTTCTGGACTCGAAGAATCGTTGACATGCGTCTTGGAAACGAATGGTCCTGATTCATTTCGACTCCCCATGACTTTGGGAGTCCACCCTACTTTTCATTTGAGCTCAGAAAACCTCCGAACTCATGAAGTCCCAAGAAATTCAAGGGTTAAACCCTACACAATTTCTCTAAATATGACAACTTGTTGTAGCCTGCACCTAGATCCAATGGCTCAGATATTTTCTCCTCCTCGACCTTGATGGTTGATCGAATGGCTTAGGTTAAATATTGCATCTGATACAACAATTGTTGTAGCTCCACCCTCCTCTATTGTTGCGCTTTCCTTTCAATAAAGGATTTTTCAATAAACTTAAAAGGCTCAGCCTTCAAACCTTTCCCCACAAGACTAGTGACTTGGCATTTGTCTGCTCTTCCTCTCCTAAGATTTGAACTTGAAAATAAGTTCACCTGTGAAAACTTTGTGCTATTCCTATTGAGCTTGAACCTGCTTAGATTCCTAAAGGTCTCGACCCTCAACTCCTTCAAACGAATTTTCCTTCCTTCATAGCAGCAAAGATGCTCTTTCTCCTAAGCTTTGGAACTGTGAATAATTATCCTCTGGCGCACTCCTTGTGCTTCATCGACTCAACCCCTCAACACTAGCTTGGTGTTGGCCCATTGCACACCTTTCACAAGGCTTCTTCAACTTTACTCTCCTCTAGGCGACTGTGCACTCTCTACACCATTTCTTGAACAACTCAAACTATTTATCCTAAACAAATGAGTTCAAAAATGACTATGCCTACACACTCTTTGCGTGGATTTTTGTTAATCCATAAATAGTATCACATTACCCCTTAATTGGGGCATACTACATTAGTAATTTTATTTTATTTATATCGGGTTGGGCCCATTAGTTGTAATTGTACCTCCTAGTCTCCTATATATACCAAGGAGACCTTTTCATTTGGAATCATCTTGTATTTGGAAATTTTTGTGGTGTTTAAAGAGGTTTCCCCCTTCAAGAGGCTTATTATCTGAAATTATTTCTTTTTCAAGGAATTGAGTACTTATTATGAGTTTCTTTTTATGTTATTTTGGGATTTGGTTCTTAACATTTGGTATCATATCTCGAGGTATTGGGGTTTCACTTCTACATTCGAGACACCTTGGAATTTTCACTATAATTTTTTTCTACGACATCTCAGAAGGAACCCCTTAAAGAATGTTTAGTAGATGGATCAAGGTACGTGGGGTTCAAATTTCATCTCCTGAGGACTTATACTTTCAGATATATAGCCTGTGTAATATATTGTTTTGGAATCATCCTAAATTTAGTCATCGCAAAAGTTTCACTATAAAATGTTTTTTGTAACATTTTAGACCCTAAAATCCGGAGTATATTCATAAAATTATCTAGGTATCTTTGATAAACATTTCATCTTCTGGGTCATCCTACTTTTGTAGATACACCTTATGCAAGATAGGGTATCTAAATAGTCATATTAACTAGTCTCAAACAAGTCTTCTGGGTAAAACAATGATATCTTCTTCAATGAGTATCCAAATTAAGTGAGACTAGTTTCATTGGATAGTGGACAGTCTGTGGTATTTTGGGTACAATTTAAAAAATCAAATATCATATATTGTGATCTTGGAATGCCTTACAAGTACACTCTCTTGGAAGGGAAAAATCTCAGTACGTTTTGAGGAACTTACCATAACTTCCACTCGGCACATCTAATTTTTATTAGACTTGTGGAATTGTAGAGAAGAAATATCAAAGAACTACAAAAATAAATTTTCAAATCTAGAAGGGCCAAAATTTTGGAGATACAACAAAAGAAATATCATCTAGTAGAACCACCTCGAAATCAAGGTTTAAAAGTGATACTTGGCCAACATACCACCAAAAAAGGGAACTGTTGATACCATTTTCGCTATAACGTTTTTTGTAGAATGCTTCAGATGGTGAATTTGTTAAGGTATTGATAATACATATAAAGATACCTATGGTAAAATTTTCATCTCTTGATTCGATATAATTATGGAGCTACACTCTGTGGAAGATAGGGTTTTTCACTAGTCCTGAAGCTAGTCAATAAATAGGTGTTCCAAGTAAAACAATCATAACTTCTTCATAGAGAATCCAAATGACCTGGGACAAATTGAATTGGAAAGAGGACAAACTATAGTTTCTTTTGTGGCTTATGTCTTCTCTCTCTCCTTCATGTCTAGTATGTATATGTTGTTCGGTCTTCTTCTTGCAGTTGCAAACAATCTTCCTGAGTTATTTTCTCTGATTTTAAATTTTCGGGAGTCAAACGTAAGAGTGTATCCTTGATCACACATTTTACTAACACTGAGTAGATTATGCTTCAAGTCTTCAACAAGTAGGACATTCTTTTCTTTTTCATTTTTTCTTCCAAGTTCTACTACACCTTCTCCAAGTATTTTGGCAGATGAGTCATCTCCAAATGCAACATTTCCACTCTTTCTCTTCAAGATGATGAATTTGTCTTGATCCCCGGTCATGTGTGAAGAACATCCACTTTCTATGTACCATTCATCTTCTTCTTTACATTCTTCAGTGGTTAATTCTATTCGACAATATTCATTGTTTGGAATCTCTTTCCTTCTCCATATTGTGGTTGGCATAGAGACATCTTCATTCATATATCTGCAATCTCGTGCTTTTTGTCCAATATAATTACATTTGTAGCATACAATATTTTTGTCCATCAATACGGAAAATGAATTATAACATATGTTGACAAATCCACGATTATTTCCATATCTTCTATTTACACCATTCATGTTTCTTTTATATTTGTTCCTTTCATTGATTCTACAATTAATTGCCTTATGTCTAAAATTTTTGCAAGTATAACAATGACCAAGAAAGAAATTTTGATAACTTGGAGTAAGTGGCCTTCTTTGTAATGTAGTCCATGTGGGTTCATGATCTACTCTTCTATAGTTTCCTTCATACTGATTGAAGCTTCTTTGATTCCTAAAGGTAAGAGGTCTTCTTGGATATTCATCTCTTTTGTAATCATTCCTTCTTTCTGGTATCCCGTTCCACTTCTCATCAATTGTCTATGTAGCTCTTTCTTCAACCTTCTTGTTGGTATTTGCATCTTCTTTGTATGAATTTTTCACCCATCCATCCAAGATGTGTTAAGTCTTTTGGCTCTTGAGAGTTTCTTAAGATTTTCCTCAATGATACAACTTCTTGTTCAAGTTTCTCAGAATCTTCTTCTTTCTTCATCATTTGGACATTCCTTACTTCTCCTATTCTTCTTTCTTATTCGAGTAGAGTTTTCAAGGAAATGTTTTCTTCACTTATTTTCTCAAAGTCTTCTAATTGTTTATTCGATCTTACAACTGTCTTTTCACAACTACCCAATTCACTTCTTAGTTTTCTATGTGTATCTTTGAGCTTTCTACTTTCAATCTCAACATGCTTCAATTTTTTAAGATTCTCGTATTTTTGTTGAATAATTTATGCTTCATGATTGTATTCTTATTCATTGGAATTTTCTTCTTCATTGTCATCTCTTTCAATCCTTGGATGAGGACATTCAAATTCAACATGTCTACTCCTTCACAATTAAAGCAAAAGTACTGACCTCTATTTTCTTCTTTGAAATATGAGATGTTGTAATTTGATTCAACTTCTTCTTCTTATTCTGTTGTTGCTTCTTCCCTTGCATAAAGGTATTGTAGCTTGTCCCAAAGATATTTTGATGATGCACATGATCCCACCTTGGATTTTACTGAATCTGTCAATCCATCAAGGATGGTATCTATTGCCAATTTATTTTTCCTTTTTGCTTCCTTCTGAGTTGCATTCTTTGGTTTCTTCAAAGCATTGTATCCTAAAGCAACTGAGAACCAAACATATTCCCCAAGAGATTTCAAGTAAGTTTCCATTCTATTACTCCAGTATTCAAAATTGCTTCTATCAAATGGTGGAATCCCATTTGGAATTTTGTCTTCCATTTCTTCTTAGGATCTTCCTTCCATTGGTTAAATTGTACTGAAGGTAACCTTCTCTAATACCAATTGTTGATACTTAGATAACATTACAAAAATACTTCATCCTCCCTTGAAATCCGACCTTCTTTTTCTTATGATCTCTTCTGAAATTCGACTTGTATATCAAATGAATGTATAATGATGTTTATTTATACCATTTATGTCACTTCCTTTTAACATTATGGCTGACCTGACATGTTCTTATTTTGTAATTCTTTTCTTTAATTATCTTTAGGGCCTACATGTACTTCCTTCTTCAATTCACTTTGTCATCTTCAAAAATTCATTTCTCCTCATCCATGAGGATCCACGTGATGTGCCACATACCACTAGAAACAACATGATGCATATTATCCATCCATGGGTGTTATATCTTCATGTGCATTTTCCTTCATGTCTAAATACCTTCATCAATCTTGCGGTCCAAAACCCATGACTAGGGTTGACATAAATGACAACAACCAATCTTCCAACAGGAACTTCTACACCAATTAAGCCTCTCGACAGTCCTACTTGGAATCTTGATGAAGGTGAAGAAATGTGCACAAACATAAATGATTTACAAAAGAACACAGTAACAAGACATGAACTACAAGGGATGATGGATTCAACTGAAGACCTAGCTAAAGCATACACAAACAAAACTTATCAAGAAAAGGAAGAGAGATACAATATGAAGAATGAGAATCAATGTACATTATGATGTAATCAATGAGTGAGTGATCTTCACTCATATAGGAAATGACATCCTATAATCAACAATGCATGCATAATAGTGATGGTCTAGTATTAGAAAGTATATAATAGAACTAGTCAGTTAACTCCCACTAAACTAGTGTTACTCCCACTGAACTTGTGTGTTGAAAATAGAAATGTCTTCAACACCCCCCTTGAACATCACTATGGAGTAAAATATGAGTCCCGACTACTAGGCCATATTAGGTACTCATGTACAATGGAACTAATGAACACTGAATAAAAGTGAGGAAAGAGGGAAAACCACATGGGAACAAAACCTCCCCTCAAAAGATAATGTATCAAAAGAAGAAAATGGCAGTTGCTAGGGAACTGTGTTCTTCACTACAAGACGATCCCGCAAAGTCTGAAATTTCTTCTCACTGAAATTATTCATGAATATGTATAAATATTTATGGATCTGATGAAGTCCTTTAGCAACCTATCTAGCCTTGTACCTCTTGATCCTGTGGACCCATATGCACCTGAAAATATTCCTTTCGGGTGGAATTGGAACTAGATGCAAAGTTTGATTCTTTAGGAGTGAGTCATACTCCTATTGCATGGTTTCTTTCCATAATGGATTTCCCATATTCCTCACTGTAGAGTTGTGGATTAGAAGATTGAACCATATAACAATGCATAGGCATCGCAGGTTCTGAAGATGAAAGTACATGAGAAGGCTCATCATTCTAAGATCGATTCCTCCTCGAATCCAGTGGATTCCCTACAAGGATACATGTTTCCTAAAGTGTCAACTGTGCCTTCTTGGGAATTTTTTGAAGCTTCAACATTGGCTTATTATCTAGTTGTACTACTTGCTTATTTCCATGTACCTAATCTGAGTGTATGGAATCATCTCTGATGTTTGAAACTGATGGAAGCACAAGATTATATGCATGTTGTACTAGAGGTGCATGCAAAGTACTCTCCTTATGTGTAAGTAGTAAATAGAAGTCATCATTAGAAAAATTAGTGAATTTATACAACCTTGACTTGTGATCCACCTCACCAATTGCAATGATGGAATTGTCATGCATGTCAATTACGAAAAATGAATCGGATGTAAATTCAACCTTTTTACCTTTCTGAGTGATCTGATAAACTGAGAGAAGATTCATATAAATATTTAGAACATGTAAAACATTCTCAAAATTTCCATTGTGGAGTTCCACTCTCCCTTCTCCTACTACTACTACTGGATTATCATCCCCCATGAGAATAGGGGGTCTTGAGCATGGAATCAAAGAAGAGAAAAAATCCTCTTTAGCTTCCATATGATGGGATGCACCAGAATCTATAATCCATGAATCAAATGAGGAATTAATCGCAACCTAAGCATGATGATTACCTTTCGTAGGAGCATGATCTTCTTCCTTCTTCTTCTTGACTCCCTATGGAATGAAGTTTCCAAGGTTTTTCTGCTGAAGTGCATGTTCCATAAGATCGATCTGTTTCTTCATGCATTTGGATTCTTCATGATTCGATTTATTGCAATATGTGCACTGCTTTCCCTTCTTCTTCTTCCCTTTCGAATTTGAAGAATATTTGGAACCTGAAGAATCCTTGAAGGGTTTGGAATATCCCTCCTTCTTTGACTCTGGATTTAATATCTCCTTTCGTTTCTCTTTGGATGATAATTTTCCATCATGCATGTTCAGTGCATGTGCTTTGAGATCCTTGATGAGGCCCATTTGTATGAGTTTTGTCTTCTCTTGTGTAAGAGACTCAATGAACTGAGCTAGCATAGGCATTTTCCAATTTGTTCCAAAAAGACATTTGCAAGAATGGAAATTGGAGACATATACAATGTATTATGATCCTAGCTTGGCCAAGATTGTTAGAATAAATTGTTTCTATTGTTTAGACTTATCAATACCACATTCACCCAATCTCAATATCAAAATATTTAAATTTAGTAAAGAAATCTTGTATATTATCAAAACTTTTAGGGTCTAAGGTATTCAACTCTACCTCAAGCATATGACCTCACATCTCATCCTGCTTTCCAAAGAGTCCTTCCAAGGTGGTCCAGATATCGTTTGGAGTCTTGCATGAGACAACATGAAACCATAATTCGGTGGATATTAACTCAATAAGTAGTCATGTGGCGTCATCCTTACGGTTCGCCCGTCTGGTCTTCTCAAGCATTGATGTTGGTTTCTTTTTTTCTATTGCCATCATCAAATTATAGAGTCCTTTTATTTTGACTTGGAATGCGGCCTTCGGATTCCATTCAAAATAGTTGTACGGTATGATGATTATCACCCGACTTGATTGAATAAGTTGCATCACCTCCATCCCTACTATTGATTATGAAAAGATCCTGAAAACCCAGATCGTGGATTCTAAGATATGACTAACGGTGCTATGGAAACTATATATATGATAAAACAGATATATCTCCTAAAATATGATGTGGATTTTGGATATTTTTGGTGAGCATGAGAATCCCCATGTTATACGTCTCTGTTCCAAATTTCAGCCCGATCCAAATCATGGATTTCGAGATATGGCTATTTTACTACATAAAACCAATTTTTGGAGGGTTTTTGAATTGTTGCACCCTAGAGAAGGATAAAGTGCAAAAATGCTGAACAATCACACCGTAGTGAAAAACATAGTGCGATGATTGTGAAAAAATGAATCGTCACACCCCGGATGAAGAACACAGTGCGACGTCTTCGCACCTTGGCTATGTATAGGTTGAAAATATGCTTGGAACCTATGATGTGATCATCACACCCTTCGATAGGGATAGGCTGCAACAGTTCCAATCATCACACCTTTCGATAGGGATAGGTCGTGACGATGGTGGAAACTAGGTTTACTCAAATCCTCTTTCACTCTTCTCTGGCTTGTCTGGGGTGCTTCAAGCAGTTCGTCTTTGATACCATGTCATTGTTTCATGGAAACCTATACAAGAGACTTAGCTAAAGCATACATAAACAAAGGTTATGAAGAAAAGGAAGAGAGATATAATATGAAGAATGATAATCAATGTATATTATGATCTAATAAATGAGTGAGTGATCTTCACTCATATAGGCAATGACATCCTATAATTAGGAATGCATGCATAATAGTGATGGTCTAAGATTAGAAAGTATAAAATATAACTAGTCAGTTAACTCCCACTAAACTAGTGTGTCAAAAATATAAATTTCTCCAACACATGCTACCAAAAAAGGGAACTTCTACACCAATTAAGTCTTCCGACAGTCCTACTTCGACTCTTGATGAAGGTGAAGAAATGCGCATGGACATAAATGATTTACAAAAGGCCATAGTAACAAAAGATGAACTACAAGAGATGATGGATTCAACTGAAGCTAAGTTCGAGGAAATAAATACTAATATGGATTGTTTAAAAAGGGAGATCATGGAAGGATTGAAAAATTTCCTAATAGAGAGGACACCTAAAAGTGAAAATGTATCCCATGAAATTCATAATGAGGACACAAGGAAGATGAATCAAGAATGGAGAAACTCCAACCTTGATTTGAAGACCAACCACTTTCCTAAGATCGATATGAGGAATTTTGATGGCAAGGATCCAATCACATGGATACTTCAGATGGAGAAATTCTTTGATCTACATGATGTGCCACATACACAAAAGATACAAATTTCTTCTTCATATTTAGAACCCAATCAATTTGTGTGGTACCAATGGCTTTGTTCTCGCAAATCACTCGTCACTTGGAAAATTATCACGGAAGAAATGATAGCACACTATGAGGATACAAGGACCAATACCTTCTTTAGCTAATTGATAAATCTCAAGAAAAAGGGTTCAGTTGCAGAGCACATTGAGAACTTCCCAAAGATTGAATATAAAGGTAACAAATATTCCATATGAGCACCTTATTGATGTATTCATAGGAACTTTAAAGGATAACATTCAACATGAGGTTTGCCTTTGGGAACCCAAATAATTGGATAATGCATTCAAGGTGGAAATAAATGTTGAAAGTAAAAATATGGCTATGGATACTATAAGGACCACTCATAAAATCTATCAAGATAATAATGTTCCTTCTAAAACACCTCAACCTACAAGGTTGACAACTCAACAATTGGAGGAAAGAAAAGCTAAAGGTTTATGCATTAATCACGATAGAAAGTATAGTAAGGAACATAAGTGTGGTGAGAAGAAATTATTCTACATATATTGTGAAGAGGAAGAAGAACAAGGACCATCTCAATATGAAAACATAGAAGCAATTTCTTCTAAAGAGTTGACTCCCACGATATCATGTAATGCATTGGCTGGAATTAGCACTCCTCAAACCCTCAAGATCGAAGGACATATCATAAATAAAAAGGTAATAGTCCTAATTGATTATGGTAATACTCATAATTTCATTCATTATAAATTATCCAAATCTCTCAATTTATTTGTATATCCGACACCAAAGTTTCAAGTAATGATTGCATATGGAGGAACCATCAATTGCTTAGGAAAATGCAATAAGATCAATCTTACTATGGGGGAATATGTAATGAATAGTAAAATGATTTCTATCCCCATGGGTGGTGTTAATGTCGTACTAGGAATCTAATGATTACAATCATTAGGAACAATGGATTTTAATTTTCAAGAACTTTTCATGAAATTTTCATTGGAAGGAAAAGAAATTAAGTTAATGGGTATCAAAGGGAAACCTAGTAAGGTGATAATCTCTAATGGAATGAAAAAATTATTGAAAAAGAGGCATCATGGTGTAATTGCACAACTATGATCATTAGATTTTCAAACATCTAAGCCATATATTCCCCTAGATCACCAAGGGATCATTGATAAGCATTCCAAAGTATTTGAAGAAATTCTGAAAGGTCTTCCACCAACTCAAAACCTTGATCATGCTATTCACCTAATTTCTGGGAGTGTTCCTCCTAACATTAGCCCTTACAGATACCCTTATGTCCATAAGAGTGAAATTGAGCATATGGTTGAATAAATGTTAGAAGCTATCAGTATTAGACCTAGCCAAATTTATTACTCTGCATCGGTGGTAATGGTACTCAAGAAACATGGCTCATGGCACATGTGTTGAGATTATAGAGAGCTCAATAAGATCACCATTAAAGATAAGTTTCCCATTCTCTTCATTGATGAATTTTTAGATGAACTACATGGATCAATCTATTTCACAAATTTGGATCTTCGTTCAGGGTATCATCAAATTAGAATGAAGGAAGAAGATATCCCAAAAACAACATTTCGAACTCATGAAGGCCATTATGAGTTTTTGGTCATGCCTTTTGGCCTTAAAATTGTACCTTCCACATTCCAAGGGTTGATGAATTCTGTTTTCAAGCCCTTGATTCAAACATTTTTGTTAGTATTTTTTGATGATATACCAATCTATAGCAAGTTTTGGAAGGATCATGTCTGACATGTTGAGAAGGTGCTAAAACTACTAAAGGAGCAACAACTATATGCCAACCCATCCAAATGCTTCTTTAGGGTGAAGGAGGTAGAGTTTTTGGGTCATATTGTATCTCATGAACGTGTCAAGGTAGACCCTAACAATACTAAGGCCATGATGGACTGGTGGATTCCCAAAACATTGAATAATCTTAGAGGATTTTTGGGTTTTGCAGGTTACTACCGTATGTTTGTTCGGAACTATGGAAGAATAACAACACCTTTAACAGAATTAACTAATAAGGATGCATTTTCATGGACTCAACAGGCAACTCAAGCTTTTGAACAAATTAAAGAGGTGATGTGCAAAGATCTTGTCTTGACCACACCAAACTTCACAAAAACCTTTATTGTGGAATGTGATTCCTCGAGAAATTGCATTAGTGTTGTTATACTATAAGAAGAAAGGATCCTTGCTTTTGTAAGTCCACCACTCAAGGGAAAGGACTTACACAAACCCATTTATGAGAAGGAAATGATGGAAATACTACATGCATTGAATAAATGATGCCCTTACCTAATAGGTAGGCACTTCAAGGTCAAAATAGATCATGATAGTATTAAATACTTCTTGGAACAAAGACTATCTTCAAAAGAACAACAAAAATGGGTGACCAAGATATTGGGTTATGATTTTGAAATCATCTATAAAGAAGGGAAGAAAAATGTTTTGGAAGATTCACTCTCAATAAAGGATGAATATGTTGAGGCCTTTCTCTGTGATATCTTGATCATCCAACCTGATTGGATAATATAAGTGAGGGATGAATGAAAGAATGACAAAAGTGTGTGGAATCTCATTCAAAGGTTGCAACAGGATTCCAGTGCATGAGATACATTTACATGGAAACATGATTCACTATGGTACAAAGATCACTTATATTTATGTAAGAACTCCCAACTCAAACAAAATTTACTATTGGAATTGCACACCTCTATGGTAGGAGGCCACTCATGCTTTTTGAAAACCTACCATAGGGTCAAGAAGGATTTTTTTTTGGATGGGCTTAAAACTGATGTTCAAAGGTTTGTGGAAGAATGTTTAGTTTTCCAACAAAATAAGGTGGAAACAATTAAGACCCCAGGTCTTTTACAACCATTAGCCATCCCAAGTCAGTGTTGGGGGGCAGTTTCCATGGATTTCATCACAGGTTTATCTAATTATGAAGGAAAGAGTGTCATCATGGCGGTTGTTGATATACTGACCAAGTCTACACACTTTTGTACAATTGCCACCACATTCATGGAGACAGTTCAAAACCTACATGGAAGCCCAAAGATTATTGTAAGTGACAGAGATCCCATATTCACTTGACATTTTTGGACATAATTATTCTCTTGTTTGGGTACTCAATTGGCTCATAGATCATCCTATCATCCTCAATCTGATGGACAAACCTAGATAGTGAACAAATTTCTGGAAGGATACCTTCGTTGCTTTGTATTTGATAAACAAGAACAATGGTTCAAATGGTTACCCTTGGCAAAATGGTGGTATAACACTTCATTTCATACTGCAACAAAAATTTCACCATTTATGAAACTCTATGGATACCACCCTCCTTCCATCACTTCTTCTCTAAAAGAAAAATCTAAGGTTCAAGCAGTGGAAGATGACATCAAGCATAAAAAATAAGTTCTCCAAATCTTAGAGGACAACCTGACCATATAATCACATGAAACAACAAGCAAATCAACATCGTAAATAAATAGATTTTGAAGTAGGGGATTGGGTGTTTTTAAGACTACAACCATATAAACAGATGTCCCTCAAGAAATCCAAGAAGGATAATAAATTATCACCAAATTACTATGGCCCTTATAAGGTGTTGCAAATTATTTGTACTATGTCATACAAATTGGAGTTTCCTGCATCTTATCGAGTACACCTAGTTTTCCATGTTTCATGCTTAAAGAAGGTTATAGGTGACAAGATCCCATTTCAAACTATATTTCCAGAACTTGACGAGGAAGGAAAAATCATATTGGAGCCTAAAGCTATCACTAACACAAGAATTCACCAGCTGAGGAATAGATCCATTTCAGAGTATCTCATCAAGTGGAGGAAACTACCTGCTGGAGATTCCACTTGGTAAGATGAGTCTTTTATACAGAAGCATCCAGAATTACTCAAGTGTTGCATGTTAAGGGGAGGGGCATGTTAATCCCTAAATAGTGGCACAATACCCCTTAATTAGGGAATATTACATTAGTAATGTTATTTTATTTATGTCATCTTGGGTCCATTAGTAGTAATTGTACCTCCTAGTATCCTATATATACCAAGGAGACCTTTTCATTTGGAATCATATTGTATTTGGAAATGTATGTGGTGTTTAAGGAGGTTCCCCCCTCGAAGAGGCTTATTATCTGAAATTCTATCTTTTTCAAGGAGTTGAGTACTTATTCTGAGGTTCTTTTTATGATATTTTCATATTTGGTTCTTAACACTTTGTGCACTTATTGCACCTACTTAACAAAGCTTCACTCCTATCTTCTGGATAAACGAGTTTGAGAATACTTGGCCCTTGCACTCCTTGCGGACACTATGCACACTATCATTATCTCTCCTAAGATTTGTTGTAGTTCTAACTCTTAAAGGGTCTCAACCCTTTTATCCTTAAAAGGAACCCTTATGCCCTCCTGACACCTACTCAATGCACTCCTTGCAGAGCTAATAGACTGTTGAACAACTTTGAACTATGCACCCCTTGCACTCTCTGTGAATAATTGAACTTCTCCCACTGAGATTTTTGTTCTGGCATTCCCTCTTGGAAACCTTTTCCCAGAACTCAGAATAGAGTTCTCACACACTCCTTGTGCCTGCTCAATGCACTCCTTGCAGAGCCCTCAGAGTATTCAGTAACTCTATTATGTATTCTTCAGATTGTTCAGTAACTCTGATAGGCCTTCTGTGGCACTATTTCTCATTTACGAGTTTAAAACTGTTCTGGTGTGACCACCTGCGACACTCTTCTCTAAACTGAAGACATATTTCAAAATGAACTCCTTATGTTGGCTTCACATAGTTTTCAGATACTCTAGTGTGCACTCCTTGCACAAGCCTAAGATCCCAGAACACTAAAAAATCCACAAATATATAGAAGTATATATAAACCGACAAATTTAGCATACTTTCACATCTACAACATACATAAATAACACATAAAATATTCGCCACACATAAAAACACAGAAACTTCATATGCAGAAAAAACTCTGTACAATATTTACAACATTGGGATGAAATCGAGTCACAACTCTTTCTCCTCTCCTCTCTCTCTCTCTCTCTCTCTCATCAACAAATCCTCATTCTTTTTTCTTCTTCTTTTTTGATACAAGAGATTTTTTTACAAAAGAGGGGCTCCTCGAAAATTCCCTCCATCTACCTTCTTTCATTAAATGGAAGTTAACATCTATCTAATCTTAATCGGATCTAGATATACCTATTGTCAGCCATTAAAGGCAACTTACACTCATTCTCACATTTAGAATAACTCTTCCTGTAAAAAGATGGTGACTCGGATTTCCTTGAGCCTTCAAACTTTAATTACATTTAATTGCATTTAAATTTTTAATTTGAGTTCAAAATGAGAGGGTTGGCCCCTCTCTTCCCTTGGAACTCATTCCTCCTTATGCGCGGATGCACTGGATTACTAGAGCTTGATGAGGTAGAGTGATTCTCTTGCATCATACTAACGCGTTGATAAAAATCATGAGCTCTTGATCATGGCTCCCCTAATGTTGAGGTTGAGATCCTCAAGTGTCCCATATATGAATTTGGAGCTATCCATCTATGCCTCTTGCTTGTTGTTTCCCTAATTCTACAGGCTCTCCTATGATCAAGTTCTCCTTGTTGTTGGTTGCCTCCTGTTTTGATCTCATCAAAAGCCTCCTAATCTCTTCAATCTTCTTTTCCAGCTAGTCCATTGGTTGGCTCCTCCTTTGCAGTCTGCTCTGCTCCATCTCCTCTTCATCATCCAATTCCAACTTAATTTGTTGGATGCGCTGGCTTTGCTCCATTACCATTTCTTCCAAGGCTTCCACTCCTTCACACCAATCAAAGGGTATATCAATCTAATCTCCCATATTGTTTTCATCCCCTGTAGCACTGGCTTGCCACTTCGTTGTAGGTTCAAATTCTGCAGCCATGTTACTGAGATTCTTCTCAACGATCTCCCCTTACAATTTTGTTTCTGTTGGTTTCTCTCCTTGTGATGGTACAAGTACAGCTTCATCCAAATACTCCTCAGGCTATAATTCTCCAGTCTGCACAACTGTATCCCTCTGGCAGTATTCTTTTGTTTTTGGATTGTCCAACCAATCCTCCAACATCCTTTTCTCTTGCTCCCACTGAGTGAGAATTGCATATTAACACTCCTCTTCTTCTTCCATATCCTGGTAATATTTAAGTGCCTGCTCCTGCTCCTCCTTCATGGTAGTATTGGATGTTTGTCTCTCCCTTGTTGCACCTTAAACATGTGCACTGGCCTCTACGAGGCTGCTTGGAAGGAATATGTCGATTGCTCTAATGATCATAATGTGCCTATGATCCTCCTCCTCTGTCATCACTTATTTCTATTCTAAACTCACCTCTGAGTTCCTAAGACTTTCAAACAGTCTCACCTAACCCTTTCCCACCTGGCAATCAAAATTTTCTGACCTTCCCTCCTAGAAGTCTATGAGATATTACACTGGTATCTTCTCATTTCTCACTTGTAAATCTAAAATTCCACCTCTGCCCTCCCGTCATTCTATGATATCTATGACTAATCTCATCTCATTTCCCTCCTAGAAATATGCATTACCACCTCTTCCCACCTGGTATTTTATGATATCTTTAGTTGATCTATCTTCCTCCTACTCATTGAGGTTCCTTCCAACCTCTAGTTCACAAATGTGAACCATATCCTCCTCTGTGGCACTAATGTTTTCATCATGCCTCAACCACCTCCTCAACATCTTCTACTGCCTCATGGAAACCAACTACTAGATAGGCCATGTTGCTTTCTTTTTCAAGATCCACTCATACCTCCAGCTTCCTCTCACTTTGTGTTGCATCTTCAACATAAGCCTACTGGTGATAAGGGGATCAAGTTTTGCTCAAAAATTCAAAGTGCTCGGAATCTCTTCAAATCGAATGAGAAAATAGGACTCGTTGTTGCGAACCCAACGCAACTCGTTTCGTTTCAAACAGACTTCGGGAGTGAGAGATATTACGATCTGTTCGAATCGTCAAATAGGCAAAAACAAAGGGATGCTGACTGTTGGAGCCGCCCTTGTTTTTCACCTCACGGAATTTTCAATTTTTGATACTTAAGATCTAAAGTTGCTTTTCTCCTCCTTCCGAAATCTTAAAACTCTGGAAATCTTGTCGCCTGAACATAAATGCTTTTCCCGCTTCCAAAACAGAACCATTCTCACAAATATGGTCGCTCTTTTGTTTTGTTTCTAAGTCTCGCAAGTTGGACACTTTAATTTTTGAATTCACAAGTCCCGAGTCGCGAAACTGCAAAATCAATTTTAATTTTTTCCCAAGACATTAACTAGGGTAAAACCTTTAACCCATGATTAGACGTCATCAGGGTTTCGCGCCTCGACATGCGTCAAACACAAGTTTTTGTTCTTACAGCCCCGATAGCCGAGAACACGATAACCCTGTAATAACCTTGGTCATAAGTTAAAGATTAAAAAACTAACCATGGTTAGATTTAGTTCTCGGCACTTCACCACTCGGTACTTTCTGTCATAAAGATAAGGCGCCTAAAACCCCGACTCACGAGGTTGCGAGATGATTATAACAAGATTAATTAATAGCCTAATCTAAGATTTCCTTCCCGTAATTTGGGCCTTAATTATCGCCACATCGTGATGTCGCGATATCGCGACTCGGCATATCATTTGCCCAAAAGTCTGTATCCAAATTTCTGAGTCGCGATATGGCAAATAAATTAATTATATAATTAAAGATGCGCCAAATCACGGTTACGAGTAATTAAGCTAAAATCAGCACTCGCAGTCTCACGAGTCGAAGAGTCGAAATGTAAAAAGGAAATTCACGATGCAGCGAAAAGAGAGAAAATTATTTAATTCGTTAATATTTGTAATTTCAATTTAAACGAGATACGTCCCGTGCATCGAGGTTGGCACACTTCACAAAGTATTTACTTGCTCTCCATAACCAGATTGCCTGTCAAGCCACCGAACATTGATGACATTAATGAAGAATTAGGGTAAATCCACGAATAAATAAGATCGGATTTATACATTAAATTTGGTTTTATTTGCGATTTGACAGACTTGTTTCAGAAGGTACAGAGTTTTCAAATATATACGAGAATTTCATTCGTTTTGAACATTTCTCATAAGCACACAGAGCTCACCTTTCTCCGAGGGAACTCATTTCCGCATGTATATACAGGTCTATTGCATAAGAGCGAAAAAGCAAGCGTCAGCCATGGCTCCGAGGAGAGCAACGAAAGTGAGTGTCGAGGTTGCAGTGCAGGGTCCAGACAACGTCTCAGATACTTCACCTCGGACTGGAGGCTCAATACCCACCTGGTCATTTATTTCAGACATTCTACAATCCGAGTTGGTAAACTATTCAGACTCAGATGACGATGACAATGATATTGTAAAGGACGACCTGAACACTAAGTATAAGACAATTGTTCAGTCGGGAATGCACCTGGTTGCAACCAGACCTCGGTTTCTCCCATACTATGACATGATCCGATGGGCATTGGATCACATAGACCTGCCTGCCAGAACTATCGTAAATGACCGACAGGTCATGGTCGGGACTTTCAGACCAGAGCATATCCAATCTATGTATAAGCTCCCAACAACTTCTGAATATACATATCGCAAAGAATTCCTGGAGGAATTCAAAAAGAAGGAATGCGAGGAATATGAAAAAACCATGCCTGGTTTGATTAAAGATTGGGTCTCGCGCTCCGCGACGTTCAAAGCGAATGACAAGGGCATGTATTCTATTGCTTCCCTGGAGCCACAATATATGTATGTGGCGATGATGACATGTCGACTTTTCGGATGGGAGGATACCGCACATTTTTACATCTAGTGGGTACCTCTCATATTTCGGGTAGAAGAAGGTTCCTCATTCAATTGGGAGAAAATGCTCTCTGACAGTATTTTCAACAGGGTCACAGAGTACCGGGAGAAAAAAGCAGCCGGGAGACCATCCAGATTCTTCATGTCCGTGTATATCATGGACGCAATATGCTCCATGACACCTTTTCCTTTGATGAATTAGGCTTGGAGTCCAACCCAAGAAAAAACTGTGCATGAGTACCACGACAAGTTGTGGGAAAATAATGCAAATAAGTTTATTTATGAGATTTTCGACTGGGTTATGGTGCCCCTGCACGTCGCCATTTTTTTTATTTCACCACCCCGCATCTCGGATAACATTGCTGCGAATATGAGCAGTATCGCGGATTGGTACGTAGAAGAAGAATTCTCCTATTTTAGAGTTTTTGGAGCTGTTGTTCCTCCTCTGGCGCTACCGTTGTTCATCCCCGACAAGCTGGCCTGTCGTGAGATTGCTCGACAAACAGTTATTGGCGGAGTGAGTAAAGAGCTCAAAGCGTCATCAAAGAAGGTATGGCCATTTTTCCCTGTTCTGCTTAATTCCTATTCCTTATTAGATTTCGGACATGCTAAGGCTGAGGCTGCAACCTTAGAAGACTTGAGCCTAGTCTCTATTGAGTACAAAAAGCATGATTCTCAGAGAATTGTAAGCACCCATTTGGGAAATTGTGGATTAAATAGGTTTGAACACGAGTTTTCACCTTCGGATGATGTTTTCCAAGGAGTGAGGTCCTATGCGGAAGTACAATTCCGAATCAGATCTCTGGCATCCGAAGACAGGGATTCTGTTTTAAAATTTCAGGAGCATAGGAAAAGATGCCTCCCCATTGTGCTGGGAGGTTTGGGACTTTCCAAGGATAAAGAAAAGGAGGCCGAAAGTTTTGAGGGGAAAACTTCTAAGCCCGAAAAACATCAGGAAGGTGAGTAGGAGACGAATCTTGAACAGGAGAAGAATCCCGAATAGGAGAAGAGTCCTGAGAAGGAGAAGAATCCCGAGCAGGAAAAGAATCCCAAAACGGAAAAAGGGACAACTGACCCACCCAAGGAACATGGTCCAGAAATGGAAGTGAAAAACACCGACCCGCCTCAAACTCAGAATTCGGAGACAGGGACAGAGACGAAGACCTCCGATCCTCTGAAAGAGCAGGACTCACTCGTCACACCAGGAAAGGCGGCGAAGCAGATAGGACAACCCATCACCTCTGTCACACCCTTGTAGTTGGCACAGGGAGACGTTAGCGAGGGATAGATATTTGGTGAAGAGGTGAGGCCTATAAGGGCAGAGGAACTCCCCCCTAATGAGTTCTTTTTTGACAGAAAGAGAAAAGATGTAGTAAAGCGGGAATTTTATCAAGAGGGAGAGTCCACTGTTAAAAAATTCAAAGTAATGACAGATGGAAAAAACAAGAAGAG
>SNQJ01S0009500.1:215683-234438 GCA_010110895.2 Picea sitchensis | reverse complement strand
TCATAGCAAAGAAACTCTGCCAAATTGCCAAATCCATTATTGTCCCAACCCTTTAGCTTTGCCTCAAGCTTCAGGAGAACTTCATGCTGCAGCAGTTGGAGGACAAAAGAAGAGGAGGAGCCCAGGATCAGGATCGAGGAATGATGGCCAGTCTCAGAACTCATTATAAGTGATTCATTTTGAGACTAATGAAAAAGATTCTTTTCCCGTCCCAAGTTCATGAATCTCATCTATGTTATTTGATTTATGTTTTATTTCTAACCCTCTAGTAGATCAGTAGCATGCATGTGTAGTCTTACCTTGATTGCAGGAAGCTTTGCGGAAAGGGCAGCAGCAGCGAGGAAATAAAAGTCTCAACGGAGGATCTACTTCAATCATCGTTAAAAAGGTGAGTCGATTCTTCCCATGTTTGCATAAAAAAGGGGTTGAGATTTTGGGTAGAAGGTTAAAAGTTAAGTCTTAAGGGTCATGATCTGCGTACAAGCTCAAAACCCTAGCTTGTTAGTCCGTAGGGTAGAATACCCCACAACACACTGATACCTGGCCACAAGTTATTGTACCAATTCAATTTTATGAACGCATGTCAGTGCCTCACACAGCTATGGGAACAAACGATGTTACTTCCTCTGGGAATTCTTCCATTCCCACCACCATTTCTACCATAGGAGAAGCATCTCCTAACTTGTTGTCGTCGGTCCGAGCCACCATGGTCTCGGCTGCAACTACGTCGCACAGTGGACCGATCCCATCTATCACGGTGGCCACAACTCCCTTCACACCTAGTGCGACAGGCCCTCCATTTTCATACGGTATGCCTAGTTCGGGTACAAGTCTTGCACTCACTCACTCCACTTTACAGACTTTGGGTCTGGGGGCAGGGAGCTCTAATGCTCCTCTACAAGGTCAACTTGGGGGCACTTTCGTCCCTTTTAATGCTTTTCCTTACGCTGGAGTTCATATCTCTCCTTCGTCCCCTTCGCTTAGTGGTCTGCATCAGCAGTATGCTGGGCAACCTGCACACACTAGTTTATTTGGAGCCGGGAGTCAAGGAACACCTCCACACACTATGCCGGTAGGTTCATCACCGTTTGTTTGGAACGGGATGTTTGGTAACAACACTTTCTCATCCACCGCTTTCCCATCTGGGGGTACTCCCATTTTTGGACAGTCTACTACGGTGCAGGGTAATATTCCTACGTCGGGGGCACATATAGTAGGACCTTGGAACTCAGGACAAGGATTCGTTCCCTCCTCTAGAATGTCGTTCTGGGGTAATTCTTTCCACAGTCAATGGAACCCTGGACAAACTTCTATGCCTCTCCCATAAGGACCGGCATGGGGTAATCCTTCCCAAAGTCCTTCAAACACGATGCATGCCCAACATCCTATGTCCTTTATGGGAAATCAGCCAATTATGTCTCCACAAATGAAAAATCCTTACGCTGGTCAGGGCCATGGTTTCTACCAGAATCTGGGCCAGCAGCCAAAATTTTCCTGGCAACTTGGTGCCAGTCAAACTCTAGGACCCTTTTTCCGAGGCTATCAGCAGCAACCCAAACTACCATTCCTGGCGACGTTACACTTGCCATATTTGACAAGGTTGTTAAATGATCTTATTTGTCACGATCCACGTTGGCCTCCTATGCCAACGAAGTTTCCTTCAGACATTACAAAGTTTGAGGCCAAGCCTAATGAAAATCCAGGTGATCACGTGACTACCTTCCATCTTTGGTGTTCATCTAACCCATTGAAAGATGACTCTATCCAGTTGCGATTGTTTCAACACACTCTTATCGAGAGTGTTGCAAAATGGTACATCGAGCTCAATCGTTCACGATACTCTTCTTTTGGCGAACTGGCGATGGCCTTCCTTAACCATTTCTAGTTACCTGTGAGATACGACGTTGGCACAAAACTGCTTGCCAATTTCGAATAGACAACAACGGACCACATCTCTGATCATATCCGAGAGTGGAGATGCCGAAAGAGTCTAATCAAAGTACCAGTCCCACCAGCATTCCTTCTTGAGCGGTTCCTTAAGTCTTTGGTCCCACAATTATCCAAAGACGTCGCGACTTCAGGAGTTTTCTCTGAAAAAGATGTCATCATGAGGGCTCAATAGTTTGAGCTCATCTATTCTTAGTCTAGTTTATTATACAACATCTTGTCGGATGCACCACGATTGATACTGGATAAAACTAGACAGAGAGCTGGACCACATGCCGATGGTATTGTTGGTTCATCCCAAACCAAGCCCACTGAGCAATTGACAAAACAATTGCAATAGTTATCTATACAACACTCAACGACCAGCCAGACTACTGCTTTGGCTGCTCCTCCTACCCAAACATTGGAAGTACACTCTGTGCAGTCGACTAACCCAAAGGCCACCCAATAGCCTGAAGGGAATAAAAAACAACAAAAGAAGGGTAAGGAGGAGAAAAAACCCACTGATAATGTTGGCGAGGGCACCACGGAAAAATGGAAGGTGAGGTATCCGTTCAACTTGTGTGAGGAATACCACACGACCCATCTGTGTCCTCGACTTGTAGAGGCCCAAACGTTTGTCACACAACAACAGAAAGCCGTTTTGACTAATCCCTTTCAGCATGGGAAAAATTTAACTCAAGCCTTTACAAGTGCCGAAGGGGCTAGCCAAGAAACCTTCCCTCCCCCAAACAATTCCTCATCCGCAAGCATATATATGGTTAGGGGTGATGCTTTAATAACAACTAGAGCACACGACTATAGTAAACCAAGCGCCTCTGAGAAGGGTAAAGAAGATGAGATCCCATCTCTTCCTCTACAGATCGAGAAGACGTTGGGTGAAACGATGACACGCATTCCAAAGGGTGCATTTAAGAAAGCTTCGCACAACCCAAATGCAAGGGCCACCCAGAATTACTCTGTGGTGGAGGATTTATCACAAACCCCTTGCACGATGTATGCTTTGGAGGTCCTCCAAAGTTGCCCTGCTCAGAGGAAAGCCTTGTTAACTGCGTTAGGCTCTACTGAGACTTGTAACCCAGGTACCATCATGTTAGATACGACTGACTTAAAACCTCGTCTGCCTTACCACTTCGCATTTCAGATAGTAATGGCTCATCCCACGAAAATTTTTACACGGAATATCTTCCACACGATGGTCAACAAGGGCGCTTCAACTTGTGTTATGTCGTTAGCATGTTGGAAATCCATTGGTCAGCCCACTTTGTCTCCATCACCTACTCTCCTCACTGCGTTCGACGATCGTTCTTTCCGACCACATGGCATCATTCCTTCTTTCCCTGTGAATTTAGGAGGGAACCCCATTTGCGTTGAAGTAGAGGTAGTCGATGCTCCCCTCGACTATAACCTCTTGTTAGGTTGGAGTTGGACTTATGCTATGCAAGTTGTGGTTGCCACAATTTTTTGAGTCTTGTTGTTTCCACACGAAGGCCGGATAGTGACCATCGATCAATTGTCCTTCTCTAGACCTGACCCAGCTTTGGGGGCATTCATGGTTCCTATGATTGATAATCTTCATCCCGGTGTCGTTAACGTAGGAGTTGGTTTGTGCCCATCCTTGATGGGTACCTTCGATTACCCACCTCCTCATGACGATGTCAAGTTTATATCGAGTCACCACAAGGCTGAGATTTTTCACGTTTCGTCATTCCTCATGACTTACTTTGAGGATCCGTGGATTCTTCCTTCCCCATCAGCCACGATGGATGAGACAGGGCACTCCGGCATGTCCATGCCCTTGTCATCCACTGAAGTGGTGTACTCTTTAGTCCAACAATCTTCAGCTAACCCTGATCCGACTCCCACACAAGAGTTGGATCCACCTCTAGAGCCTATCTGGGCTCAGGGTTCTCTCGCCAACACCGATTTGTTAGACTTAGTCTTGCCTTCTGACGAAGCAGTAATCGAAGCAATGACTAGTTCGGACAAACCTTGGGAGGATCTTCATCACAGATCATATTTCCTCCCAGAGTTAAGCCGAATTGAGGTAGGGGAATTCACTATCACCATGACGGGATATCAGCCATGTCCTATTAATCTCTTAGCTACACAAGAAATTTATGCTGAGGGAAATATGGCGAATATCGCTGCAACTATACCTATCAACATCTCCCGAAACCCTGGCATCGTGGAGAATGTCTTCGTCGGAGCGGATTGCTCCCCCGAAGAGATTCACATTTACACAGATCTTTTCAAATAATTTCGCGATGTTTTTGCCTGGTCTTATGAGGAAATGCCAGGTATTGATACGAAAATAGTTGAACATGAAATCACAACGTATCCTGATGCTAAGGTTGTTCGACAAAAACTTCATCCAGTCAATCCTAAGAAAGCAGTAGCCATCAAGATTGAGGTTGAGAAATTTCTCAAGGTAGGGTTCATTTACCCCATCCATTTGACTCAATGGGTTTCAAACCCCATGCCGGTCAATAAAACATAAGGCACGATTCGTGTATGTACCGATTTCCGTGATTTGAACAAGGCATGTCCCAAAGATAATTTTCCAACAACATTCATTGACCAGATCATTGATGAATGTGCCGATTGTGAAGCCTTTTCGTTCATGGATGATTTTTTGGGATATAATCAAATCCAAATCAAACCTGAAGACCAACACAAAATGACATTCATTTGTCTGTGGGGTACATTCACCTATCGTAAGATGCCCTTTGGCCTTAAGAATGTTGGAGCCACCTTCCAGCAGGCCATGTATTTTGCGTTTCACGACCTCAAACATATAGTCGAGGCCTATCTAGATGATTTAGAATCATGCTCTCACAAGCGAAAGGATCATCCTACGCACCTCAGACTAATCTTCGAACGTTGTCGCTACTTCAAGATTTGCTTGAATCCCAACAAGTGCAGCTTCTACGTTACGTCAGGATGTTTGTTAGGTTTCATCGTATCAACAACAAGGATTATGGTGGATCCTCTTAAGGTGGAGGCAATAATCCAGTTGCCCCCCCGACGCAAAATCTTACAACTT
Organism: Picea sitchensis; assembly: GCA_010110895.2. Classification (NCBI taxonomy): domain Eukaryota; kingdom Viridiplantae; phylum Streptophyta; class Pinopsida; order Pinales; family Pinaceae; genus Picea; species Picea sitchensis. The sequence continues at coordinate 229,445 of SNQJ01S0009500.1, read as the reverse complement.
CAAATTCTTCAAGGCAAGGCGAACTTCTTACGACGCTTCATCGCCAACTATGCTGAAATCACCAAGGGGTTTATGCATTTACCAAAGAAAGATGTTCCCTTTTTTTGGGACGAAGCCACTCAACGCTCTTTCGATGCATTAAAACATGCCCTCACAACCGCACCTCTGCTACGACCACCTAATTATAACAAATATTTCTTATTATATCTGGCTGCTGCAGAGTCAACCATAGGCATGGTTTTAGTCCAGAAAGATATTTCATTTTCAAAATACGTGATCTATTAACTGATCCGAGGCCTCGTAGAACCGGAACTTAATTATTCCCATCTCAAAAAACTTGCGTTGGCAGCAGTGCATGATGTTCAACAGTTCCATCACTATGTTCTGTTTCGCAAGACCACCATCATTGTTGTCGTGAATCCATTCCAGTACATGTTGACGCGATGAGTTATCGGCGGAAAAATCAGTAGATGGATGGTCATCCTCCAAGAATTTGACTTAGACTTCATTTCAGCAAAGTCCAAGAAGTCATTGGTCTTCGCAGAACTTATTTCGGAACTTCCAGTTGAGTCAGGTGACGTTGTGCCTGAAGAATCGCCTATCCGGGGGCATATGTTTTTGATTGAATATTCAGACCCCTGGTATGGAGATATACTGATATATCTCCAGACTTTGAAGTTCCCCACCTCTGCTTCTCGTGACGAGCGTTGACGAATACGTCATCAGGCTAAGAATTATCTCATACTCGATGATACGTTGTATCGGAGAGGTGTAGATTGCATCTTGCATCGATGTCTCACTCATGAGGAGGCCGTCATAGTGCTCAACGATTGTCATACAAGAGCTTGTGGTGGTCACTTATCTGGGTTGGAAACAACCCAAAAGATTTTACGAGCAGGTTACTTCTAGCCCACACTTATCAAAGATTGTATCGAGTTGGTCAAGAAGTGCCATCCGTGCCAAATATTCTCTAGGAAGATGAGGGCACATCCATCTCCCATGTTTCCTGTCATCATAGTTGGTCCCTTCACTAAGTGGGGGATTGATTACACTACATGCAACCCCCCATCAGTAAGGGGGCACCGCTATATCATCGTAGCTGTCGACTACTTCACTAAGTGGATCGAAGCTATGCCAACGTTTAAAGATGATGGAGAGACTGCAACTCTCTTCTTATTCAACCAGATTATAGCACGGTTCGGTGTCCCGAGAGAGATTGTCACTGACCATGGCAGTCACTTTCAAAACCAAATGATGTATGAATTAACATCAAAGCTTGGGTTACGACAAGAACATTCCTCACCTTACTACCCCCAAGCCAATGGGCAGGTGGAAGCTGTAAACAAAACCCTTAAAACTATTCTACAATGAACTATCAACTCGTCCAATTCAAATTGGCATTTGATGTTATACTCAACACTATGGGCTTAACGAACATCTGTTAAGACTGCAACTGGTTTCTCACCTTTCCAACTCATTTATGGGCTGGAGGCAGTCTTTCCCATCGAATGTCAAATCCCATCTCTGAAATCGGTAGTACAGTTATTGCCAGACACTTCTCCACTTGAAGAGCGGTTAGTACACCTTGAGTATCTTGATGAGTAGCATCGCGATGCGGCCCTGGCCAATGAGGCTCATAAACATAAGGTCAAGTGTCAATATAATAGGTCTGTTTGTCCTCAGATTTTTTCTGAGGGCGACCTTGTCCTGGTCTATGACCAAGATAAGGACCCCCCGGGGGCAGGAAAGTTTAAACCCATGTCGTTCAGACCCTTCATTATTAAAGAGGTATTAAAAAAGGGCGCTTATCGTTTGGTCGATTTTGAAGGGAATGCTTTGGCGGAGCCTAAAAATGGGCTCTACCTCAAGAAGTATTACTCATAGAAAGGTCACTGTGGGTAACTTTTTGTAACATATGTATAGTCTTTGTACTATTACTTTTTTACGGTTCTTTTAAAAAGTATTATGGACGTGTCATTGATGTTATATTTCGTCAATATGGCAGATGTCAAGTGAGTTCGAGGTGTTCGTTGGGTATGCAGAAGGTGCTAGTCGACACACGCGGAGGCTTGCCTCCGCAGCTTGGGTAATCTTTACACCACAGGGTCAGTTGTTATCTTCCGGAGGTATATGCTTAGGTGACACCACAAATAATGTTGCCGAGTATAGTGTAGTTATTGAGTTGCTTTTTGACGCACTGTCATTGGGTATCTCTCGTCTATAGGTCTATCTAGACGCTCAACTGGTTGTGTCGCAGCTAAACAGAGTATACCGGGTTCATGATCCAACTTTACACCGACGATTCCTTAAGGTACATCTCTTAGAATGAAACTTTGATTATATTACATATTTTCATGTTCCTAGGAGATTGAACTGAATCACAGATACTCTAGCTAATCACATTTTAGATTGGCATCTTTCCCACATATAAAAAGATCATGGACATAAACATGTAAATACATTTTTGCACACATAATCCATAAGACAGATAAAAAAGATAAAAACCATATATAAACATCATAAAATCCTCAGAGTACATAGATGGGCGCAAGCGCCTCAAAAGTGGGAACAGTAACGAGTCACCGGGCTTATGCCCTCAAAAAATATATACATATCAGTGCTCGTGGCACATAAAAAGTCTAAAGTCTGCTCAGGGCCTATGAGCCCTGTTATAATCATCTACAACGCGGGCTAAATGACTAAACAATCGGACCCATGTTCGAGGTGCCCCGACAACATGAGTCTGCATGGACGGTGGCAGGTCCTCTATCTATGCCATCGGGACTATGCGAGTGAGCGCAGTAAAGTTCCGCTCAATTCGCCTAAGGACCCTCTCGGCCTATCTTGCGGGGAGGTTCCTTGCTACTGCTTCTCCCCCAGCAGTGGCAGCTACGGCTTCTGGCCGTGGACGACGCCTGTTCTGTGCATAGTCGGTAGGTCGCACGGGTCCCACATCTGCATACCATAAAAAGTTCACCCATAAAATACTCTGGAATACAAAAAATGATATATATAACAAAAAGACATAAAAATTACATATGCAAACAAAAAAAAACTGTACAGGTGGAAACTTACCTATCTCCCCTCTCTCCTCACCAGGAGGCACGGGTATCTTTGGATCTCTCGAAAAGTCGATCCCCGCATATGGGTAGTCCTCGATAGCAGGGATATGTCATGACAGCCAAGCAAAAAAGTCATCGTCAAAGGACTCAACAGTCCTTCCACCACCCTGTCGCGGCAGTAACACTGCCCATCTACACACTGCAGGGAACGTGGCCAGATGTCCCCATACTACAACCCGAGGACTGAAGCACGAAACTCTCTCGAAAAAAAATGAACACAGGATGGTCCCAAACCCGAAGTTCCTATGTGTCCGCTGTCGACAATATATCAATTGCCTCTTCATACACTCCAACAATGTGGTACTCCAATAAAAAATGTGTGAATTCATGCACTGAATAACACAGTTCATTTGTGCGCGTGAAGCCTGATGCACGGCTGCTGAGCCGGTAATATGCTAAATAAGCAACAAGATAGTCTATAGTGCAAGGCTGGTAATCTTGCTAATAGGTACCGAGGAACCTCTATGATCGGTCCCAACCTCACAGTACTCAGCTATCAGCTCCGAGACCTTGCTTGGCCCCGCAGGAAAAGTCTAAAAGTTGACTGGTTCCCCTCTCCTTGAGAGGCCAGTCAGAAATTAAATATCCTCGGTGGTGGGCACCAAGGATTGCCCCTCTAGCATAAACGCCTTTGCTTCAGAGTGCCAGTAATCAATCAAGGAATTTAGTAGCCTTGGTTGTGCGTGCATGAACGAACATAAAAGAATTTTAGCAAACCTCATTGCATCAGCATGGCCACAACATTCGGATCTGCAGCCACTAACTCATTGGAGGCCTCGTGCTCCCTTTCCCTCCACTAGACATACATCCTGCCAACACAACAAGGTAAAGGAGGGTCAATACTTCTTTTCATTTTCTTTTCCATCAATAAGGGAGGGTACACACGGCCTATAGAGGTGACAGTCGCATGTACACGTGTCTAGGCTTTGTTCTGCACGTGTGTACATGCAGGTTGTCTCTGGATAGCCTGCGTGTACCTAGGGCTGACCTTTTTGAGGTCGACGCCCACCCAAAAAATCAATTAAATGCTAAAATGGAAGTATTGAATAGCTAGATAAGGCAGTTTGTACTTACTTGGTACAAGCAGAAGTCCGTTTCATCCACTGTAGCTCCCGGAATCACAATCTTTGGAAAAGGGGGTCTTTTGGCTCCAGAGTCAATTTTCAAATCAGCAATGGGGATAATGAGTTACCAGCTTCTATTTATAGACTTTTTGGCCTCTTTTTGTCACTTTTTTGGCCCCCCTTATCAGTTTCTTTATACCAAAAACCATTTAGAGTGATCCAGGAGTTATATGGGAGGTATTTCATCAGGTATTGGGACATTTTTTTTTGAGTTTCGAAAAAATATTGACGGTCCATAAAAAAAATTATTTTTTCAAAAATCAACTTGAGCATATAGGTTAGGATACTACCCCAACTTTTGCATCTCGTTGCCTTTTTTCTTATGATATAGGATTGATCCCATCCGGTTGTGACACGAAACCATCATATCTATTATAGAAGTGTCGCGACTTGGTGGTAGAGCTTACCAAAACATGGATGCCCTAGGTAGCTCCTGGTTGCATTATGGTGTCCATGCCGTTTCTAATAACACTGTAGGCTCGGGAGTCCGTATAGTCTTTCTTGAATACGAGTTTGAGCCTCATTTGCATGGGTCTTTTTCACTCTTTGTCTTACCCTCCAGAATCCCAAAACATAACGGGTCTCCTTTTAAGCCCTTTTCAGACCCTCTAAAAATGAAAAGATTGCCGAGCGATCTTGTGACTTTTCATGCTCGTTAAACTGAAATTTGAAGTCACGTCTATCCGGCGGTAGTTTACCCCTTTTTAGGTCCGGACGATCAACTGTACGAACAAAGGAATACTCTATTGAATTCCCATTCTTTAGAAGAGTATCCTCAGGTATAATTTTATTCATTTTTCGGGCCTGAGGGACTAAATTTACGAAAAAGAAAACCCAATGGAGTCCATAGTTAAGCTCTTTTCAGACTCCCTAAAATTGAAAAGATCGTCGAGTGACCTTATTCTTTCACACTCGTTAAAATGGTCCAAAATAGAATTCCTGACGGAGTCCATAGTTAAGCTTTTTTCAGACTCCTTAAAAGTGAAAAAATAGCCGAGTGATCTTGTCCTTTTCACACTCGTTAAAATGGTTTTGAATTGACGTCTAATCGGTGCTAGTTTATCCCTTTTTCGAACCGACTAGACTATTGTCGAAAAAGGTACCCCACTGGAGTCTCCTTTTATGCTTTTTTAGACTCTTTAAATATGAAAAACTACCGAGCTTCCCTTCTCTGGGCTCGTTAAACGTACATCGAAGGATGTTACCATTGTGTGTTCTATCAACCACATTTGCATACCTTATCCATCAGCCTTGTAACAGTTTGCTTCTGCATATTAACACCTTTATCCACTAGAGGATTTTTCCCGAGTATCATTTTACCAGAACATCAGTCTTGTCCTTGTGCCTCAAGCTTGTATGTTTGCAGTACTCGTTCCCCCAATGTAACGTAATATTCCTTTATTCTTTTTCCAAATCATCAAAAAGAACAAAAAAATCAAATATACCCCAAAAAGAGGATGGGAAAAGTATTTTCTTTATTGGCAGCATAATGAGTTTCCCTTGGATGAAGCACATCTGTCTGTTTGATCATCAGACTATGGGATGTAGTACAACCTTAGGAAGCTTTTCTCACTATATAGAGTTGTGTCCTCCACCGTTTGGTTACTCTTCCAAACATATGGAGATTTTGCGTTGCCTCCTACTTCGTAGACTTATGATTAACATATATGATGCCTGCGTCTTATCACTTGTCGTTCTATTGTCCAAGGGAAGTTTGTCACTAATCCTGAGTCGGCCCCTCTGCAATATGTCTCTTGTCCGCATACCCAGCCATCCTGAACGTCCAATCGAGTCCTTGTTTTAAATCACTGAAGCCTTCAGTCCGATCATCAAGATGATCAAGTCCATAACCGACGAGCCGTCGAAGACCTCTGGGTAGTGCAGTCATACATTCATATTACACTCCTACCCGAGTTTTAGAAGATTTTGAAGTTGTTGCTAGAGCTCTGAAGTACAGCCATCAGGCCAACTCAGCTTCTAGGAGATGGATACTCTATATGTATATCTTTCTGATTTCGAGATGTAGCTACGCTGTGTATTATTTGCGGCTACTCTTTATAGTTATTTGACATGGATCTACAGTGTATTTGATTGGTAGCCATGGTTCTATTTTATCCTGAGCATGGATATGCCCGCCTCGGTGAGACATTTGTTATTTTGCAGACGACACCTCCTGGTTCCTGATTCTTGGGCTCACTCATTCAGCATATCAGTACAGATTGGTAAAATATTGGTAATGTATTTCGACCATCAGATGCTCTTCTGAGCTCACACATTAGGGGTCATCTGTTATAACCCTAAATTGCACCACACATGCTTACCTGGAATTAGGCCAACTCATATCCCTTCTTTGCCAAAACTATGCTAAACAAACTCTTTGAAAATCCTCTTGTGTCAAGGCCCACGTGCCCTAACCCATTACTGCACGTGTGTACACGCTAGCAGGCCTACTACAGCCCGTGTACACCTAACAAAACACAAAAATAGGAAAGTTGTCGACGGGACAAAAAGCTATGGGTCAGTTAACTGAAACTCCCGGCCATGCATGGCCGAGAGTTCATCCAAAACCCTATCTCCTTCTAGCATATAAAAGAAGATGTAGGGGTACCATTTGGAGGGAGGAAAATAATAGCGAAGAAACTCTGCCCATTTTCCGAATCCATTGTCCCAACCCTTTAGCCTTTCCTCAATCCTAAGGAGAATTAATGCAAAGCAGTTGGAGGACAAAAGAAGAGGAGGATCCCAGGATTAGGATCAAGGAGCGGTGGCCGGTTTTGACTTTGACTGTAAGTTGATTCATTTTGAAAATAATAAAAGAATACTTTTCCTGTCCCAATGCATGAGTTATCTATGATTTGTTTAATTTATGCTTAATTTCTGACCCTCAAGTAGAAAAGTAGCATGCATGTGTAGTGGTTTGTCTTGATTGCAATATTATCTTTGGAAGGAGCAGCACAAGCAAGCGGGCAAAGCACAATGGAGGATATACACCAAACATCAGTAAAAAGGTTATTAGTTTCTTTCCATGCATGTATTGTGAAAGAGGGGTTTAAGTTTTGGGTGGTAGGTTAAAAAGTAACTTCTTTACGGTCAAAATCTGCATGCAAGTCTGACCCTAGTTTGCTAGTCCATAGGGTATTTTTCCCAACAACATTTCTACCATCTCCCAGGACCCCCTATATTCTCACATTTTCCACTACGACGAAGATATTTTGGAAGAAATGACTACCCCTGATTTCCCTTGGAATCTGCTCCATCATCGAGCACTTTTCCTTTCATAAGAGGTATTTAACCCACGTGATCAAGCCTCCTCCCTATGCAGGATTGAAACCAAGGATTTTATTCCTCTAGGGCATGTTGACTGGCTCAAAAATACTATTCCTGCCCCCGATGATTTTGAAGAAGGAAGCATGGCCAACATCTGCCCCACAGTCAAAATTGACATTTCCATTAAACCAGGCATCAAAGAAGAGATCACCATTGGCTCTGCATGCTCCCTTGAAGAAATCATTGCTTACAAAGCTCTCTTTCAGGAATATCGGGATATTTTTTCCTAATCATATATGAATATGCCTTGCCTCAATCCTTCTATAGTCGAACATGAAATTGACACATGGTCGAATATCACCCCTGTTAATCAAATGAAACACCCCCTCCACCTGTCCAAAGATGCAGCTATCAAAGATGAAATTGACAAATTATGCATTGTCGGGTTCATTTACCCCATTGCATATACTTCTTGGGTCTCCAACGTCGTCCCCGTTAACAAAAAATAGGGAACTATTCACGTCTACACAAACTTTCGCAACCTCAACCACGCTTGTCCCAAAAAAAATCCACAACCCCTTTCATTGACCAAATAATATATGATTGTGCCGAACACGAGGCATTTTCCTTTATGGATGGGTTCTCTGGATACAATCAAATTCAAATCCACCCAACATATCAATACAAAACCTCTTTTACAACCCCTTTGGGTGCCTTTTCTTATTGCATCATGACCTTTGGACTAAAAAATGGCAGTTCTACTTTCCAGCGGGCCATGACCTATATTTTTTATGATCTTTCTCGCATCATTCTTACTTACTTGGATGTCCTCACTATTCGATCCAAAAAGTGAACCCGACATTTAGACAATTTACACATCATTTTTCAACGATGTCACCAATATAATATCCGCTTGAACCCCCTCAAGTCTATCTTCTGCATTACTTTCGGGTGCCTCCTTGGGTTCATTGTCTCCCAACACGACATTACTGTGGATCCCATCAAATTCCAAGCTATCACAAAAATTCCACCACCTAGGAATTTACGCCAACTACAGAGCCTACAAGGCAAAGCCAAATTTTTCCGTCGTTTTGTCCCTGTTTACGCCACTCGTACACATGGTTTTCTCTTCTTACTTCACCATGATATCTCATTTCGATGGGATGAACATACTCAAACAAATCTATATGATTTCAAATCCACCCTATCTAATGCCCCTTTGAATAGTCCCCTAGACTATGATCATGATTACATCCTCTACTTATCATCCTCTGTTGTTTCAATCACAAGAGTCCTTGTCCAATTAGGGGACGATGGGAATGAACACGTGATTTACTACATTAGTAAAAACCTTTCAGAACCACCCTTAAATTATAATCATGATGGAAATCTCACGTTAGTAGTTGTCCTCGTAGTCCAAACACTGCGGCATTACATTCTTCTTCAAACTACCAAGGGCGTGGCAGATTCCAAACCCATGCGATAATTTCACAAATATCGCTCCATATCAACAATAGTGTCGGTGCAATTAAGGTGGCATTATGGGCCCACCATCCATATATAGGCCCTTTTTCCTAAATTTCATATTCTGGTACAGGAGACCAGAGCCTCTGTTTTCCAAACCATTCTTCACCACGAGATCTTGATCCAACCATCTGCAAATTTATATTCCCTGGGTTATCATATGAACTTATCACCAGAGGAGAATTTTTATCATTCCACGTTCAGGTACGCACGCTTACTTTCAATTTTATCAAATATTTGTTATATGTTCTTTATCATCAAATATTGTTCACGTTGGGTATTTATTTTTTGTGCAGGTACTTTTTAAGAAAGATTACAGCCCCTTCAGGTATATGTTTGACACTGGCATGTAATTACTCCCTCTATAAAAAATTTCATATCCCAGTCACACCCTCTGACATTTTCCTTTAGGGTCCCTACATTTGTCTCTATAGTACCTTCACCTCTGCTACATTTTGGTACTATCAAACGATACCACTCTTCCCCACATGATTTGTCCCATTCATATTCCCCATTGAAAACTTGACACTCATTATTTTTTTCACCCCCTAGGATTGGGAGTCTCAATAGTTTTTTCACTTCCAAGAATGAATCTCATACTTCTTCTTATCATATTGCTAACCTTCCAAATGGAATCCCATGTCATATCATCCTACACTTAGTTTTGTTGACTACACCCCCATAGTTACATTATCCCTCAAGATCATCCACCATCAATTTTCCCATCTGTAGATTTTCCTCCATCCATTTAACCAATACATAAACCCACCCATGGGGCCCCCATCCTCCACCAGTTTTCTTTCACAAAATTATGCCCTAAACAGACCAAGCCATATTTCGTTAGGGCACCCATTTATCTATCTGTATAATCAAACCCAATTATTATTTATTCATTTGGTAATTGTATAAAGCCCTTGTTTCCAACATATAAATAGTTTTTTTACATCATCCACGATGACCTTATTTTACCTTGAAAAGAAACCCATGTTACCCTTGGTTGGGACATCCACCCATTTTTTTCATATATACGTTGTTGAAAAACCTTGGGTATCCCAAACCCATGTAACTGCGATCTATGAGTTTTCTCATTTTTCAGCCTCCAACACAGTTTAAACCCATATCTAGTCGTCCCCCTAACACCATATCTAGTTTTACGGTTGCTACCAATCACCCTTCAACACCCCAACCAAGGGAAGTCCTGAGTCCCATAGTGTCTTGACTTCATCCATATTACCCATTAGTACCTGATATCACATATTTCTCAGTGGCTTCCAACAACCCCTTCGCTTCTTGATGTTGTATCTCCCATCCAGTCGACATCAGTATAGTTTCCAAAAGGGAGAGAGTATGTTGACTCCCATTATCTTTTCAATGAGGAGTCTCGATGAAACAAAGATATTCATCATTTATTTTTGATTTTGTTGACCCCCATAACATTCAAATTCAACAAACTCTCATGTTAAGGTGGGTCTTACTATGCGACCATTACATTTTTTCATACCAGTCGAAGCCCTATAAATTTGATAGGGAATCAATGCCTTCAAGTCATAGAAACTTATTACAGTCATCCATTACTCACTTCATATCTAGTTCACTAGTCAGAACCATCATCTATCATTATCAACCTCCCTTGAGGGCATTGTAACTATCTACGTCATCATACATCTTCAGTTACAATCCCACATTTTTGTTTCATGACATGAGGATGGGGCATGCCTGCCTCATTTGTATACAAATTTATTTTTTTTCATCCTCAAGAATGGTTTGGTTCACACAATTTTCCCTCTCCCTCCGATGGATCTCTCTTTCATTTCCTCTCTTCACTCTTCCTTACAATGGCACTCTCAACAAAAGAAACATTGAAGTATTTCGGCTATATGTATGCTCCTAACCTCACACATAATGGGGCATCTTTTATCACTGAAAAATCGTCTGCATCATTACACACAACAGCTGAAGAAAGACATGAATTCCAGTAGAAATTAGTACACCTACAACACCAAAATACATCAAAAAGGAATAAAATCATATACTTGGTTCAAAAATCAAAGTGTGCAAATTCACCAAAGGAAGTGTGTGCACTGTGTGCATAATGTGTGAGCTAACACATCCCTAATCACGCACTGTGTGCAGAATGCGCAAGATGTGCAACTGTCTACGAGAAAAACCACACACTTCTCATGAACGACACATTTATGAATCTTGTCAGCCTCTCAACCACTTCCAATCCGACATCCAACACAATTTGACACTCAGATATGAGCGAAATTTAGCTTGGAGGTTGGTCAAGGGCTAGGGAGTGCCCTAAAAGGCCCCTTGTTCACATTATGAACCAGTTACATATTTCCATGAATGGAAACTATAAATATATGCCATGGGTTTGCTAAGAAAATAAGAAATTCAAGGTATTGTTATGCTCCAAGAATTCTTCTTGGAGAATCCTCTTTTATCTTTAAATAATTCAAGCATTATAGAAAGGGACATTCCACTCACCTTTTGAGAGGATTGGCATTATATTTCTTCACCATTTTATTTTCCATTGTATGAAGAGAATAGCTCTTTGTTGTGTTGGTTTTGTCACATGGGTGAGAAAAAACATAGCATTTTCATGCTTAGTTAAGTCAGCTAAACAAGATAGAAGTTTGTGAGTTGACTAAATAACCAAACGCACATGAAACAAAATAAATAAAAATAAAACAACTAAAAAAGAAATGTTAGAGAAACTTGAAAGAAATAGAACCATGAAAAGAAAATAATGACCAATATATAGCTATCAATGGATCAATCTATTGATAGGCTAAACACCATAGAGAAAGGCAGGGAGTTATGAGTCCCCTCTTCCTCCTTGGGAGGGCTCTTGAGTTCCCTAATAGAGAGTTATTCTCTTCATGAAAATGGAAAATAACAATGGTGAATAAATACAATGCCATTCCTCTCAAGAGGTGAGTGGAATGGCCCTTGCAATGGTGTTTGAGTGATTCAAAGAGAAAAGAGGATTTTCAAAGAAGAATTCTTGTAGCATAACAATACCTTGAAGTTCTTATTTTTCTAGCACACTCATGGCACATATTTATAGCATCCATTCATGGAAAGATATAATTGGTTCATAGTATGAACAAGGGGCCTTTTAGGGCACTTCCTAGCCCTTGATCAACCTCCAAGCTAGATTTTTCTCATATCTGAGTGTTAAATCATGTTGGGGGTTGGAATAGAAGTTGTTTAGAGGATGACAAGATTCATAAATGCCTCGTTCATATAAGTGCATCGCTTTTCTTGTAGACAACTTCATATATTGCACACTAAGGGTTTTGTTAGCTTGCCCATTAAGCGCACTATGTGTGTGCTTCCTTTGGTGAATTTGGGCACTTTGATTTTTGAACCAAGTATACAATTTTTTTCCTTTTTGATGGATTTTGATGTTGTAAGTGGACTAATTGTTGTTGGAAATGATGTCTTTCTGTAACCATTGTGTGAAATGTTGTGGATGATTTCCAGTGCTAACACTCTCTATTAGGGAACTCAAGAGCTGTCCCAAGGAGGAAGAGGGGATTCATAAGTCCCTTCCTTTATATATGGTGCTATCCTATCAATACATTGATCCATTGGTAGCTATATGATTGTCATCTTTTGTTTTTCATGGTTCTAGTTCTTGCAAGCTTCTCTAAAATTTATTTCTTTTTGTTTTTATTTATATTTCCTTGTTTCATGTGTATTTGGTTATCTAATAAACTCACAAACCTATGTCTTGTTTAGCTGAATTAAATAGGAAATTAAGTGTTGTGTTTTTGCTCACCCATGTGACAAAACAAACACAACATGAAGCTTTGGGTCAAAAGGTATATCCCTTTGAAAATTTTGGACCTTATTGTAAAAACACCTTTGTACTACCACGTGGATCCATGTCAACCATGAAAACTGACATGGAACTGACATGTCAAAAAATGTCACTGCTTGGCGCAGACATGGCTATTAGTGTGGTGCTTTCCACATATCCAACGAGCCCTTGACTTATCTTCCTTAAACATTTTTCCGCATTCAATGCAGAGCTCCCCATACTCCCAAGATTTGATCTCACTAGATCATGACAATTGTCAACCAATCTTCGGGACTGCATGACCTAAGGATCTTGGGACATAGGCATAAGTGGTGTCGACCCTTTTTTGTTTAGAAAATCCATAAAATTCCCAATCTAGGATGGGCTGGTGCCCAAGGAACATGGCCCTATGACAACATGCCACTTGTTCTAACACATGTCCCCGACATTGTCTGCCACACTAGCATGAAATGTAGAAAAAATCCCTCCCTCTCTCTCTCTCTCCCACCCTTCCCCGCTCTTTATTTCCCTCCCTCTCCCACTTCATCCCTCCCAAACTCTCCCCCTATATATTTCCTTCCCTCTCCCCCTTGATCCCTCTTCCCCTCTCTCTTTCCCTCCCTCTCCCCCTCGCTCTCTCACCCTCCACACTCTCTTGTTTTCCCTCCCTCTCTCTCTCTCTTTCTGACTCTATCTCTCTCCCTCTCTCTCTCTCTCTCATTCTCCTATCTCTATCCTTCTCTCTCTCACACCCATTTCTCTCTATATCTCTACCTCCCCCACCTCTCTCTCTCTCTCTATCCCTTCTTGTATTTATCTCCCTCCCTACCTCCCTCCCTCTCTCCCCCCTCACTCTCTCTCTTCCTCTCCCCCTCTCACTTTCCATCCCTCTCCCCCTCACTATCTCCCTC
>SNQJ01S0009500.1:185071-209995 GCA_010110895.2 Picea sitchensis | reverse complement strand
CTCTCTCTCTCTCTCTCTCTCTCTCTCTCTCTGCCCCTTCTTTCCCTAGGCACGAGAGTGTGAAAGCACTCCTACTTAGGAAGGTGCACATGTTCTAAACAACATGCATGTCATGTTGCATGCTTCTACTTAAGAAAATGTGCATGTTCTTGAGCATGTGTTTCTTAGGACCACACAAACATTCTCAAGCACGTGTGCACTCTTGCTTGAGAATTCACATGCATTCCTAAAAAATACAAGTTGACAAGTGTGTGTGGCGATTCAGTGATCATTGAGGCTATAGGATTAAGAATGTGCATGCATTTCTAAGAATGCACACATGTTCCTATATGTGCACATTTGCTTTAATGTCATTACCACTTTTTCGATCACTTTTTCAACCATCAACTTCATGCTAGCACCCAAAAGAAACATAAACACACATAAATTTAATTAAAGATATAAATGAATATAAATGAATCAACAAAGTAGCAATAAGCATAAAACATTAAAATAATTTGTAAAATATATAATATAAAATATATTAAAATCGATCAAGAAAAAAAAAATACAATCATATAACAAATAAAAATGTTGTAAATGTACATCCCCATCCTCAAAAGGAGAAGGTTGTACATATAAAATAACTAACATATAAATTTAGAAAATAATGATTTAATTTATCTCAAAAGAAAAAAATTTACATTAAAAAAATAACTAGCATATAAACTTAGAAAATAATAACTTCCTACATATAAAATATAGAAAATTCATTTATATACCTAAATTATTGAGTAAATTATTTATATTATCAATAATTTAAATATATGTCATTTGTTATATGTAATACATATAACATATGTATTAACATATAAGATATGTTATATGTTATTAACATATAACATATTTTATATGTATTAACATATGTTATACATATAACATATGTTATAAATTTAGAAAATAATAATTTCCTCTAAAATATAGAAAATTCATTATATACTTAAATTATTGATAATATAAATATTTACAAATTATCTATATTAAAATGTAATAAAACAATTTTCTATGTAAATAAAATAATAGTATAAACCATTTTATGACATATCAAATTAGTTAAATAAAAAAATATAATTATAAATAAACATTTTAAGTATATAAAATTAAAAAAAAACAAAATATTTATGCATTTAATTTTAAATATATTTTAATTAAAAAAAATTATAATAAATATAAGAAAAACACATAATAAATTAATAATAATTACATTAATAATTAATTTTAAAATTCATAATATACAAATAAATAAATCAAAAATAACACATACATTTTATATCACATTACCAATAATTTATAATAATTAAATTTATTAGAAATTTTAATGCTTTCAATTATTTTATAAAATTTCTTAATTTACATAATAATATTTACTGATATACTAATACATATACTAAGAGAAAAAAATGCAAATCTCATAAAATTTAATCTTATTTTAATAAAATATAAAATTTAAATAAACAAATTTTCTAAAAACATTTTTGTTATCCTAAACAATAAATATACATATTATTTTAATTTATATAAATAATTTGAAATTATAAAAAATAAATATAAACAAAAAATATATTATTATGATTCTAGATCTATTTTAACTATATATTTACCAAGTACAATATGATCAAATCTTTTTAGATGAAAATCTTTTTTTGAGTGTAAATTTAGGAAACATTTATACATAAAGAGATTTGATCTATTTTGACACTTAATAAATCTAGGGTTAATATGAATCTATCCTCATTGATATTATGTCAATACTAATGAGATTAATGGTTAAGAATATATGTTTCCTCAAAAATTTCAGAATCAAATCATATCAAAATTAAAATGGATCTAAGTTAATTGACATTATATGAATACAACTTAAATGAATCTAATAATTAAGAACATTTCTTTCCTCCTCTTAATATCAATATTGTTCATATAATAAATATAAAATATTTTCATTATTTGTAATGATATAAAAATAACTTATTAATTTAATAAGAATCTTCATAATTTATGACATCAATACTTTTCATATAATAAATATAAAAATATTATTTTCATTATTTATAATGGTATAAAAATAACTTATTAATATAAGAATCTTCTTAGAATTTACTCATCAATACTTTTATGTAATAAATATAAAAATATTTTAGTTAATGATATAAAAAAAACTTATTATTGTAAGAATATTAATATTTTTTTAAAATATAAATCTATATAAAATTTATATAACAAACCATATAAAATTAATAATATAAAAATATTAAACTCTATAATATAAATATATTCATAAATTAAAACTATATTCTTTAAATATATTCATATTTACATAAATCTAAAACAAATCATGTTCATAGAACTGTTTTATATAGCTATATAGCCACATTCATAAAAATATTTTAAGGAGACGCCGATTCGAAAGGACCAACAGGAAAAATTAAAAATCTAAATAATATTCATAGGAAATGTGTAAAAAAACCTAATACAAAACA
Source organism: Picea sitchensis (assembly GCA_010110895.2). Classification (NCBI taxonomy): domain Eukaryota; kingdom Viridiplantae; phylum Streptophyta; class Pinopsida; order Pinales; family Pinaceae; genus Picea; species Picea sitchensis. The sequence goes on along the minus strand of SNQJ01S0009500.1, from coordinate 207,479 downwards.
CTAAAACTAAGTTCATAATAATGTTCATCGGAGATGCTCATTGCTAAGAGACAACATAAATCTTAAAATCCAGGCGGGATTTCATAAGGGTCTTTGCTGTCTTTTTAAAAAAATTAAATCATGATGCACATAGTTTGTGCCACAAATATCATATAAATAAATTAATACTTTTAAAATAAATGGCTAAGACTGAAGTGGCTGGGGCCAAGAAAAGTTGATAGCAAAGAATAAACCCAGAAACCCGAAATCTAAATATCACATATAACATAGGCAAGATAAATTAAACAAAGTACATATAAAAAAATATAATAAATTAAACAAACTACATTTCATATAATAAATATAAAATATGTTTATTATTTATAATATGTATTAAATAACTTATTAATATAAAAAATTTCCAATTTTTTTAAAATACAAATGTATATAAAATTTATATAACTAACCATATGCAAATTAATAATATAAAAATCTTAAACCCTATACTATAAATATATTCATAAATCTGAAACCATATTCCATAAATAAATTTATTTAAATTTTTTTTACATAAATCTAAAACATGTTCATATAACCACATTCACAAAAATATTTTAAAGAGACGCTGATTCCAAAGGGCCAACACAAAAACTTCAAAATCTAAATAATATATATACACAGGAAAAGTGTGAAAAAACACAAAACACTAAAACTAGTTCATAAAAAAATGTTCATGGGAGACACTGATTGCGAGGAGCCGACCAAAATCTTAAAATATAAAATTTAATGGACAGGGTCTTCGCCATCTTTTAAAAAAATTAAACCATGCTGTACAAAGTTTCTGCCTCAAATATCATATAAATAAATTAATAAATATGAAATAAATTGTTACGAAAGAAAAGTTGATAGCAACGAATACACCCAGAAACCCGAAATTTAAAGATAGCAACGAATGCACTCAGAAACCCGAAATCTAAAGATAACACAGGTTGGATAAACTAAACAAACTACACCAGGTTGGGAGAGCGTAAATTAATAAGTGAGGAGAGGCAACGACGGGAGAAGACAAAACTGCAGTGGGAGGTAGAGAAACTTGCGGCGTGATGTGATTTGGTTTGAGCCCAGCTCGGAACAGAATCCAATCTATTGTGTTTATTGATGAATGAAATTGAAAGTCTTTGTATGTAAAAAGGTTTAAAAAGATCTAAACCCTGGTGCAAAAGGTTTGTTCCTCTAATAGTATACAAAGTCCAAAAAATTTAAACCATCGACGCAGAAGGTTTTCTAGGGCTTTTGAGATCCGAACAGAGTAGACCTCAGATGCAATAATAACAACCCACTATGCTCAGAGAAGAACCGAACTCCCATTACAGTGCTGAAAATATAGAAATAAATGAAAGCACTGGCGCATACGACCCTCATTGCATAAGATAGCTTGCGAGACCTGGGCTAAGAAGGAATAAGATAGCTTGCGAGAGTAGGGCTAAGAAGGAATAATTAAGAATGCACCTGCACTTGAAGGCCCGCATTTTTCTCAACCACATCCTCGATTCCCCTAAAGCTCGTTTTCCTCCATTCCAGTCCAGCCAGTCGGAATTCATTGCCTCTATTTCAGTCCAGCCCAGCCTCCATTGCCTCCTCTATCACATACTGACTGAGACTCAGACACACGCGGACTCAGACTCAGACAACTGACCACACAGAGACCACATAGACTCATATTCAACTCAAACCCAGAAATTTTGAGTTGAATAGCCGCACCAGAGCATGGATAGAGGAGGAAAGAGAAGGTAAATGTTGAAATTGTGTGAGATTTGAGATTTATATATCCTTTCTTCCAACGGATAGTTAATTTTTTTCCTTTACCCGTCTTTTTACAAGGAATCGTTGCAGGTGAAGAAAATTTGTTCTTTGGGTTCAACGCAAAAAGCAGATGACTCAGAGGGATAAACACAAAAAACAGATGGATCTGTTTATCCGCCTCCCGAAGGATAAACGCAAAAAGCAGATGACTCAGCAGATGGATCCGTTAGCAGATCCATCTGCTATTCATGGGCTCTCATGCTTTTCTTCAACTGCTATTCATGCTTTTCTTTCGGTTTTGATTCATACTTCTAGACAAGGATTTTGCCGCCATTCCTCTTTGTATGAGCGAGCTCAAAACGCTGGGAGAACCCAAATGTCGTGGTAACTATATGGTCCGGTGAGGAGGAACTTGAAAATTCCGGAAGGATTATTCATCATTGGCTATACGTGCTAACCATTCAACTTTGCTGCGGGGGAATATGGTAAATTGTTAAACCTCTTAGGGTTTTGAAAGATTACCAAGAAATTTGTAGAGAATCTTGTCACACTAATAAAGAAATGGACGGTTTCCACGTTTAAAGAAATGTGATTCTACTTTTTCAAGTATGTGTAAAGCACTTCGAATGCTGTAAAAAGTTATTTTTTATAATTGTATTGTCTAGTGGATGCTCTTGGACGAGAGGGTGTTTTAACCCAAAGCCCCTTCCTTTGTCTTCTATGATCCATCCACAAATCTTTGTTAGTTCATAGTAAGTCATCCCTGATTCAACAATGAATTTCTGTTAGTTTATAGTAATTCCAAAAAGGTAGAAGTAGCTCATAGTAAATCCTTTTCTTTTTTTATGTTTGGTTATTTTTATTTGTTCCTTACTTTATGTTGATTTCAAATGTTTTCTTATAATGTCTCAAATGTTTTTTTTAAAACGTTATGCATCTATTGTAAATTCAAATGTATATACCTTTGGAGTTGCATATATAAAACTTGAAGTACACATGCTACCTTTATTAACTTAGATTGACATTTCAAGGATTGAAATCCTTACACTTTTTGGAGTTGCAGATATAAAACTTGTAGTATACTTTGTTAAAGTTACCTTTATTAACTTGACATTTCAAGGATTGAAATCTTTACACTTTGGGTATAGAGCCTTGAAATGTTTTTGTAGGCTATGCATAGTTGTGGGATTCTATAAAGATGACAGAAGAATTATGGTGGGTACATTCATATCACTTGGGTTTGAGGCTTATGGGTTAAGAGATTCTTTATATGTATGGGTTCAATTTCTTGATGAGGTCGTGGAATAATTTCACTGAAATCCTAAGTGATTTTTGTCAATGTGACAAAAAAATAGAAGGTTCAAAGAGATTTGTTATTCTTTACAAGTGAATAATGCCACTAACAAAAAAATTGATTAAATAGGGAATTCATTCATATCAAATATTATTCTATTATGAATGTGTACATCATAAAAGCCTTTTCAAAGACTAAATTTCATGGATTCTACTTCCTCCCCTTCGATGAATTTGTAATATCCCAAAGCTCCGACAGGGAGAGATAGGGAATCTTTAGAAAGCTCGTGAGTTTTACTATTCAATTTACGAAGGATATGGCTGAAGGAAAGCCATTCAAAGGATAGCAAAACTAATTTAATGTTTCGAAGTGCAAGTTTGACATTGTGCTCTATGATTCTCTGTTAAGCCAAATCAATTACCAACTTCAAATCTCTAGTAACCTATAGCTTATTGACATTCTTCTTGATAGTAATCTCCAAGAGTTTTTGTAAAGGAATAAACTCATATCTATTATTGGTACAGACTCCCGGAGCATATTTAATATGAAAATAGTGATTATGCTCCATAAAGAGAAGAATTCCATCACCGAAGACAACATGGTGCCCTTGGCATGCCCTGTCGAAATCCCCATGCTTATCTCATAATCAATCTCTGGCATTATCAAGTTCTTGGGATATTTTTAACTTAAGCTCTTCCTTGAATTCATTTGATAGACCTAAATTAATTTTGGGGATATTCTTATCCATAAATAAGTTGGACTTGCAATCCCACCACAAATTTGTAACCAAAATGCTCGACAGACTTGTATATTGTCAGACATCCCGTTTTTAAAATAATCTTCCAAGCTAGATTTTTTACGATCTTCATAACCTGAACTACATATGGATAGTCAATAAAAATATGAGAAATAGATTCCACATGAGATTTACATAAAGTGCAATGATTGGGACCACACCAACCTAGCTTATTACAATTATTCTGAGGTAAGCAAATTATTGTTTAAATCCAACTAAAGGGTGATTTTTCACTTCATGGGAGATCTAGTCTTCCGGATTATATTCAACCACCATTTTCTTGAGCCCACGAATTGGGAGTCACTCCATGCTTTATATTAGAACTTAGCGGTGAACTCCCTCATTTTTGGGTTCTTAGACAAATAGAGGGAATCTAGAACGTTCTCATCTAGAGTAATCTCCCCTTCTTTTGGGTTCTTAGACCAACAAATGGAATTTGGAACATCCTCATCGAGAGTAGAGTAATAAAATTGGTGATTAAAATTCCGATGAAGTTTCTCCATTCATCACTTCATTACCATACAACCCCAAGGATTCTACAGATTCCCAACCCATCCTCCCTCTTAACTGAGACTTTTAAGCCTTAGTGTGGCTCAAAATGAATATATTTTTCACCCTTATCGATTGAATGAGTGGATCTGAAAGACAAAAATTGTTTCCAACACCTAACCAAGGGTCTTCCCTTAGACATACACATCTACAATTACCAATTTTCCATACATTCCAATATCCCACTAAGGGGAAAGGAAAAAGAAAAGATTTCCATGCTATGAAGCCTATGGAAGATTTCCTTTGTTGTCTAAACCATTCTTCAATTGAAAAACTAGAAAAATATTTTGATTGCATAACTTTGTCCCATAGAGAGTTACCTTGTCTTAATATCCATAGTATGTGACCTGTTAAAGCTTGCATGAAAGAGTGGATGTTCTTAATCTTGTGGAAAAAAAAAGAGTTTGTGCAATAAACAGAGTACAAAACAGAGTATGTAGTGAAAAAAATAGAATTATATTGTAAACATTTGTTAGTTTGTTCTTCTCCTTCTCTATTGAAAAATACCTTTTACTCTCTTATGCCATCTAAAAGGAACAGATAAAGAGACATAATTGGAAAATATCCTACCCACTACAACCACATGCATTTAAAATTTTAGTGACTAGCTAAAATATATTTAAGAGGATCAACAACTTTCGTGGGTGAAATTCAAAACAGGATGCAGGGCATTTATCTCAAACTGCAAGGAATTTATATCAAACTGATGATCAATATTATTTTCAACATTTCCCCATAAGCTTGACTTCCCTAAACTAGTAATATCCCCACGAGTCCCATATCTTATTTTAGTTGCTCAAAATTCTCCTTTGGCAATGGTTTTGTGAATATGTTTGCAAGTTTCTCTTATGAATTGCAAAATTCCACCTTTATTTCTCGAGTCTCAACCAATTCTCATATGAAATGATAGATTATAGATATGTCTTTGATGCGTCTATACTCGATTCTTTCATAGAGCTATAAATGATGGTTATCACAAAATATTGATGTTCCTTCTTGTTTCTCCTTATTCAAATAAGATAGTATCCTTCTTTACCATACATCTTGACAAGCCGTTGCATTTTCTTCCACATACTCTGCTTTTGTTGTGGAAAGTGACACAATGGGTTGTTTCTTTGATGCCCATGAAATAGCTCCTGACCCAATTTGGAGCACATATCCAGATGTGATCTTTCGATCATAAATATTTCCTCCCCAATCACTGTCATTGTACCCAACTAACTAAAAGTTATCTGATGCGATATATAAAATTCCATGGCTTTTGGTGCCATTCATATACCTTGCAAGTCTGTTTCTTTTGGAGTTTCCATAAACATGGAGATTAGAATAACTGCATACATGATATTAGATCTTGTTTTTGTTAGATACATAAGAATTCCAACCATACTTTTATAAAATGTTGGATCCACATTGCTACTGCAATCATCTTTTCTTAACTTCGAACCTGTTTTTTTTGTGTTGGTGTTGGCTTGCTATTCAACATCCTAAATCTCTTCAAGATATCCCCCGCATACTTGGTTTGAGATATGAAGATACCTTCGTTTGTTTGTTTAACCTCAATACCAAGAAAGTATCTCAATATGCCCATATATGTCAATTCAATTTTTTTCTTCATTGTTGTTCTAAATTCTTCTATGGACAAATTGATATTTCATTGTTGTTTTAAACTAGGGACATAGTATACATCTTGGAATTGTTTAATTTCACCTTGCTTGGTTCAAATGGAGATGCATCCTTTACCCATGAATGACACTTTATTGTTATTTCCCATTCTCACCTCAGATTTCACAGATTCATTAATGCTAGAAAACATTTATTTGATTCCACTCATGTGGTTGCTACAACCATTACCTAAGTACCAAACATCCTTATTACTTTCTTCTGCTACATTGTAAATGATGATCACATTTTTTTTCTTTTCACTTTCAGTTTCTTCCCTCTTAATGAAATTTGCATTTTGTTGATACATATCATATTGCTTTTTTCTACATTCATATGCATAATGTCCAATATTTTTACAGTAATGACACTGGACATTTGATTTTTCATACCTTTGTGAAAAGATTCCATGTGAATTTTTGTTGCCCCTTCCTCTTCCACATGCTTCTAAAGAATTTATTTTTCCTCTTTCAGGCTTATTGCTAAAGCTTTGAATTCCACCGCCTCTAACAACACCTCTATTGTTGGATGATATTCCTCTTCCTCTAACTAAAACTTGAGATCTAAAAGCTTGCTCAAAAGAGACGATAGTTGATCTATTCATCCTTTGTTCATGGCTTTTTAGGGAACCCATAAGCTCATCAAGGCAAATTTGAGTTAAGTCCTTTGACTATTCTATTTCTACTATAATATGATTGAATTTGGGAGGAAGACTTCTCAATTTTTTTTTTGTATGATTCTTTGATCCTCAAGAGTGTCTCCATTAGTTCTAATTTGATTAACTGAGATCATAGTATGGGTGAAGAAATCATTCACTGAATCAGACTCCTTCATTTGCAAATTCTCAATATCTCTTATTAACAATTGTAACTTGACAAGATTTTCGTTGTTGCTTCCTTGGTATGCATTTTGAAAAGTCTCCCATTCTTGATTGGATTTTGTAGTTGTTGTGATCCTTGGAAAAATGGAGTCTACCATAGTTGTCTGTATAAAGTAAAGATCCTTGGCATCCTTCTTATTTTTCTCCTTCGGTGTGTTCCTCTTAGTTTGAGTGAGTGAATTTAATGCAACCTGATCTGTAGGCTCAGGGAAGCCATTTTCAACTAGCTCCCACAACTCTCGAGAGAAGAAAATGGTATTCATATTGATGCGCCAAACATTATAATTTTTCCCATCAAATTGTGGTACTTGTTGCCACATGCTGCTACTACTAGCCATTTTAAAGAACCAGAATATAAACACAAAACACCTCCTATAACCTTCTATGATACCAATATGTGGCAAAAAAATAGAGTTTGTGCAATAAACAATGTACAAAATAGAGTATTCAAGTCTGTTGTATATGCAGTGAAAAAAACATATTTATATTGAAAATATTTGTCAGTTACATCCAATGTTTTTGCACTTCATTTCTTCTCCTTGTCTATTGAAAAATACCGTCTACTCTCTTATGTTGTCTAAAAGGAACATACCTTCACTAGTTATAAAAAAAAATAACTAGAAAATATCCTACCCACTACAACCACATGCATTTAAAATTTTGGTGACTAGTTAAAATGTATTTAAGAGGATCAACAGTTGTCTTGAGTGAAATTCAAAACATGATGTAGCGAATTTATCTCAAACTATAGGGAATTTATGTCAAACTAATGATCAAGCTTATCTTCAACAAATCCCCCATCCCCCAAGGTCCTTTGCAAACTCTATAGAAGACCATTTTTCTAAGAGAAAAACTCCCAATTTTTGTTACCCCGACCACAGACATTGGAAGTTGATTTTGGATATCTTGGTGAGGATACGCTTTGGAATTGTTGTGATAGAGTTCCAAAACACTAGAATAGTTTAGCGTGGCCTTGACTGACATGAGTCTTCCACCGATGGACAAAAGCCTATTAACCCAAACCGATACATGCGCTTCTATCTCCTAACTAGCCATCCCTGGTATGGGATTCTATATTTCTCAAGCTTGAGGAAGAAGCCAAGATATTTAAATCCTTCTTCCAAATTTCACATAGGAACCCAAAGAATATTCTTCATTTTTCGTCTTTCGATGACTAAGAATTGGTGAAGAATTAGATAGGAGTTTGTCTAATTAATTTCCATTCATATGGCTACACAATATAAATCAAGAGCTCCTTTTTAGTGCTTAGATATCTCTTAAGGAAGGGTGTAGCAGAATACATAATCAACGAAGAGGAGATGGGAAATAGCCTCCCTCTCTCACACCTTTACCCCTCTTATTGAGCCATCCTCCTTTTCTTCTTTTAGTATTTACTCAAGGCTTCAAGGATAATGAGGAACATAAATAGGGAAAGGAGACGTCCCTGCCTTATACCCCTCATGGCTCTGAAAAATATTGAGGGATCCCCATTGATTAAGACCATGAAGGAAACTAATTAAATACAACCCATTATCCAGTTTACCGTAGTTAGATCCATACTTATCTACAGAAGTATCACATGCATGAAAATCCAATTGACCTTGTTGTAGGATTTTGATAAGTCCAATTTAAAAATGGCATGCTTTTGATTTTATTTCTTGATTGAATGGAAAACTTCTTGAGTGATAGAGAATGTATCATGAATTTGTCTGTGTTGAAGAAAACTAAATTCCTCTTGTGAAATTATCTCACTCAAGGTTGTCTTTAGACTCCTTGAAATTACCTTTTCCATAATCGTGTACACCACATTACAATAGGAAATTAGTCTATAATCCCCAAAGGATACCCCATCCACTTTTTAGGAATTAGACAAAGGAATGTGGAATTAAAGGAACTAAATATATTACCATACCTTTGCAATTATTTGGTGATCATTAATAGGTCATTATTCACTGGGTCATAGAATCCTTGAAATAATTAAACAGTGAACCCATCGGGCCTCAAGATTTTTCCACATTGCATGGAAGTAAGGGCTGCTAGAATGTCATATCTTGAAACTTATTCTTCTAGAGATTTATGTATCTTCTATAAAAATGACTGGGAATTTGGAGACCACCTCCATTATTTCTTGATAGGGTATCCCACAAGATTTTGTAAAAGAGATTGAAAGGCCTCAAGATTTTTCCACATTGCATGGAAGTAAGGGCTGCTAGAATGTCATATATTGAAACTTATTCTTATAGAGATTTATGTATCTTCTATAAAAATGACTGGGAATTTGGAGCCCACCTCCATTATTTATTGATAGGGTATCCCACAAGATTTTGTAAAAGAGATTGAAAGTACTTGGACCCTACTTTAGATTTGTCTTCAAAATAACTCAATATTATTCCTTCATCATCTTTGATCTTCCAAATTGTATTGATATTTTTCCATAAGTTCACATATTCATGAAATAAATTGGTGTTCTTATCTCCTTCCTTTAACCACAATGCCCTACTCATGAATATCCATGGATTCTCTTTTCTTCAAGAAAGGAGTTCCAAACTGCCTCAAGTTCCTTTAGTTCCAACAACTAGGAATTGTTGAGTGGCCCTTCATCCATATTTTTATAAAGGTATGTTAATTTTCATTCCATCTACTTTATCTATCTAAGATTATGGTATTTATAAAACTTTAGCCAATTCTTAGTATCTTTTTTAACCCTGGTTAAATTCTTAGCAAATTGCTTCATTAGAGAAGAGGGAATTGTAGAGTTTTGACCCTTCGAGGTATTTTTAACAAGATAAATGAATGTTGAGAAAATTTCTAGATAAACATTGTGTACTTGGTTTTGAAACGTCCAACATTTTGAGTGGACACTCCACTCTTTGTCTGGAACAACAAGAAGATCATGAGATTCTTGTTGTCCCTGACAATGGGTGGAGTGTCCACTTGAAACGTTGGACGTTTCAAAACCAGGTACACAGTGTTTATCAAACAAAATTCTCAACATTATGTCTAGCTATGAAATCTTTCATTCTAAGATAAATGAAGTCCTCCTCTTCCAGCCATACCTGGTTGAATTTGAGCAGTGCCAAAGGGGATTCAGTCCCAATTTTCATTCCGGGGACAATGGGTTGATGGTCAGATATACCCCCTTCACTAACCATAGAGTTTAATAGAATAATGACAGACAAAAGGGCTTCTATATATAAGAATCTATCCAACCTTTTAAAGATATCTTCCTTTTCTCCACATAAATTGTGCCAAGTAGGCACCAATTTAACTAGTTCAATGTCTACAAGGTGATGTTTTTCCATAAAGTAAATGAAGAAAATGCTCTGTGCATCCAACCTAGGGCTCTCTCCCAAAATTTATCTATAGGATAGAGTGAAATTAAGGTCACCCCCCACCAAAGTGACATGGTCATTTAGAGAAATTACATTTGGAAAATAATCCCAATAGGGGATTCTCTCAGCATATGGACCATATATATTTAAAACTGAAAAGGAAAATCCTACATCCTTAACTACAAATTTGAAAGATATGAAAGATTGAAAAGAGGATGAAGACAAAGATTTTTATGAAATACTCCACCCTATGATTAAAACCTTGATAGATATTCCATCTCAATTGTACTAAATGTTGAGTTTTTGATCGAAGGATATGAAATTCCTGTGGATTTATCACCAGTACACATGGTTTCTTGAATTAAAATTACATCTAGATTGAGGCTTTGAATGAGCCCCTTGAGGGAATGTTCTTTGTGGGTTCCCCAAAACCCTTTCATGTTAAAAGAGGGAATGATCATTGAGTATTTTTTTAGGGAATTCCCCACTCTAAGGGTCCTGTAAATAGAAGCTTGTTTACCTTTACAAAATTCTAACACTGCCTTTTCCTATTCCTTGAGGAGGTGGGACTTGCATCCCACCAGGTTGGATTGTAGAGGGTTTAGAGAAATCCCTCCTTTGGATGGAGAGACATCATTATGTCTACCCATCGGGTGAATGTAATAGCCTTTATTCAGGGGAGAAGCCTCCTCCTTCTTACCAGATGGAGATTCCTTATAAGGAATTCCAACATCTGAATAAACTTCAACAAAATCTCTCAATCCTTCAATTATCTTAGGGGAAGGGTCAGGTGGAGAATCAATATGTTCATTTAACTCGGAGAAATTAGTGAGGGGATCAAAAGGAGGAAGTAAATCCTTTCTCTTCTCATCATAATGAGTAACAAGATGATAAGGAGGTGGAGGCGAAAACTTACTTAAGGGAATTGCATGTCGAGGATGCTCTGAAGGAGGCGATATCGTCCCTTTAGCCTCTAGGGTATCTGAAAGATGAACCTATGATTTCTTCTCTATGGGGACCATCTCCTCATCCTTGCTTCGAATATCATTATGTTTCTTAACCTACACCTTCAGACTCCGTTTGAATAGGGAGGAAAGCCATTTACATTGATTTTGAACATGTCCAATCTCATGGAACCCAAAGCAACAAAGGGGAGGTTTCTGGTGCCATATTCGATACTCAAAGACTAAATCCATATTTTCTAACAATACATCATGTACATTCCCTTGAATTAGAATATAGACCCATCTTTGGTGAACCTTGGATTCCCAATTTGGTTTTTTACCCACAAATACCCCCAACTTGTTACATATTTCCACCAATGCCTCTTTAGTCCAGAACCATAAAGGGAGACCTGGTAGAATAGCCCATAAACTCATGATAGACACCAACTCTCACTCTGGATCAAAGTTAATTTTCAACTTCCAAATCACCATCCTTGATGGTCCTCGACTCCAGGTTCTACCAAGGATAACACTATAATCATCCTTTGATCGGGTGGTAAAACACATCCATCCCCTTACTAGGACATGAGATTCTATGACATCCATTGAAAATGGCTTCCAATTGTGTTCCAACCATATCCTTAGAGAAGCTTCTCCAACTAATTTACCACTGATTTCACAAACAAAAGTTTGACTGAAATACATCGCGACCTTCACCACAAAAACATCCTTTCCCACTACCATTTTGATATTTCCAAACCATTCCCTGATACACTTACTATTTATTTTGGTTCGGTTCTCTTCCCCAATGATATCACCCTTTTCCCTATAAGAAAAAAATATTGTATCCTTCTCTTGCTCCCACATTGAGGGATGAGACTGAGGTGAGGTGCTACGGGATATTGATTCATTACCTTTTATTTCTTTGGAGATAAATCCCACGTTGAAAATAGATGTTGGCTGTGTTCCAATGACATGAATTCACACTCAATTCCATTAACTCTAGAGGGATCTATAATCTAATATGGATTGGGGGAACTATGCAAGAAGATCCTGATATAGTACTCATCCTTCGAATAAAACTCCCAACTGACATAATGGATAATCCTTTAGTCTAAGGCTTCATACTCTTCTACGCCCATGAGCATGTGGCTAGGGATATTAGAACAACTTGAACCACATGCTTGAGATTCAACATGGGGTGGAAGGTGCTTGGAATATACCCCTGACTAAAAAGAAACCATCTCGGGATGTAGTCATTGACTTATGGTGATTGCAAAATGGCTAAATTATAGGCTACTAGAGGGCCTTGGGACTATGGCCCTCATGCCTATGGTTTATGGATAGAGCTATGTATGGACGAAACCTTAGAAATTGTAGACCCAAAAATACCCTTCCCATCATATGTAGTCTTATGTTATTTGCATTTAATTACTCTTAACTCTCTCGAAAACCACCTCACTACATCTAAACATATTTTTCTTAGTATTTTATCTTAATCCCTCCTTAGATTCAAGTCTTCATACATTTTCTATGAAAATCAAGGAAGAAAAGGTTCCTAAGAAAATGACGCTTATTACATTGTGGAAATTGTGATGAAATTTTGCATGCCATGTAAAAGTTACATTGTTGGAAATTACAATGAAATTTTGCATGCCATGTAAAAGTTACATTGTTGGAAATTACAATGAAATTTTGCATGCCATGTAAAATCCACTGACCGTTTTATGTCTATATGAGTTGCATAGGTTATGGTGTTCTTGGTTTTTCCTTCTAATTTTTTTAAGAGGGTCTAATTCAATGAATGGTGAGTACTACATTTCATCATCTTTTGGGTGCAATTTTTTTTTTTTTTTAAGTAAAAAGGTGGATCCTATTATATTAGCATAAACAACATACAGTAACTGTTGATGACGTCAGTTGTCCCGCCTAAGTAGGAAACCGAGATAACTGGGCATCCTATGCCAAGTGTTACTCTGTTAACAAAATATACATGGTTTTGTCCTGCCCGAAGGAAACCAGGACTGTCAAACTTATGAGATTCAAAATGTATGCCATAAACTAGATATGAGGAAACTGAGAAAACTAACTGAACTAGAGATATATGCAGAACAAAAAAGGAACCCCTAACCGAGAGCATCATTGAACCATTTTACCCGTGCACTTCCTCTCGTTCCCCTACTGTCGCCAGCCTGCTAGAAGCATGTACGTCTACGGACACGTTGGGCATTGCAGCTGTGGAAGATTTTTGGAGTGGGCCGCAAAGAGCATGTCAAGCCGTTGGTCGATCTTGGTGAGGCGAAAAACTTGGTCATCCATCAGACTTCTGAGCTCAAATATGAGTGGGAGGTGCCACAATTCAGAAAAGGGTGGCTGCTCTAGCCCGTAGCTATCGACAGAGGCTTGGTGTCTGGAATCCATTGCTTCTCTGCTTCTCTTCTCCGAACGGTTGAGAGATGGAGTCATCGTCCCTATGGTAGCATCGAGAGGGGTCTCTTCTTCCACAAAAAAGGTGGGGAAAAGGTCCTCTGGGCTATTAGCTTTGAAATCCTTTTGGGTGTCCCTAGGCAGAGGCTTGTCTTCCTTTCCGAATTCAGTATATGGGTGGCTCTGCATGGATTCCTCTAAAGTAATTTCCTCCACGTACGCCATGGGAGGCAATCATGGTCTTCTTCTCCGTCAAGTAGATGCTATGGCTAGTGCCCGTTCAAACTTCCTCTGTCGCTAGCGTCGAGACTCGGCCGTGTACCAAGAGGCACCTCTGTGTAGTTTTCCTCGTACCCTTGGCATGGTGGAGACCCTCAGAATGACCAGGGTTCCTGGAGGACAGACTTCTCTGCTCCAGAGCTTCAGCGGGACCTTGAATCTCTGCTCCGGTGGAGTATGTTGCGGATGCGCTGGTGGAGTGAACACTACGAGGAGCAAATGCTTCTCTATGCAATCAATCCCTGTGATGAGACGTAGGGCTACCACGACCACCATAGCCATTAAGGCTTGGTGTTGGGTGCGCTGGAGGTTGGTACAACTCCCTTGCGCGAGGAGGCTCGTCATTTGGTGGCAACTGTTGTAAGCCATGGTGACTTAATGGCGGAGGGGATGTTCTCCAGTTGATTCATTGATAATGTGTCCCGACAGTAGTCCACGTGTCTCCTGATAGCTTCGTGGCACCCCATCCGGGGGGGGTAAGTCTCTGGTGGCTAAGGTTTGGCACCTGGTGAAGATATCTGAGCATTATGAGATGTGATCCACCCAGCAGGAGTAATCGGCTTCCCTTTCGACTGCTTCATTTGCTAGACAATCCGCTACTCTATTTGTGTCATGCTTCACATGGGAAGGTATGATGCTAAGATTGGGTTGGAGGAGGTGGTTGAAATCTTCTAATAGTCCTGAGAGTCGCCAACTCGGTGAAATTTTTGAAGGGTGACTTCCATTGAGAATCTTGGTGATTAAATGGATGATGACTTGTGAGTCTCCTTCCAGGACAATTTTGTGGTAATCTTTATCCATGGCTGCTTGGAGGCCTCTCAGTAATCCTGTTAGTTCTGCCACATTGTTTGTTGTTTCCCCTAGGAATCCCACTATCAGCCCCAGGATCTTTCCTGTGGAGTCTCTGATCACTACTCCATATCCTATTGTTCCCAGGTTGCCTTTGGCAGCTCCATCAAAGTTGATTTTGATGAAGTGACCGGAGTCTTCTTCCAGGACAATTTTGTGGTAATCTTTATCCATGGTTGCTTTGAGGCCCCTCAATAACTCAAGAATCGGGCCACATTGTTTGTTGTTCTAGGAAGCACGCTATCAAGCCTAGGATCTTTCCTTTGGAGTCTCTGATCACTACTCCATATCCTATTGTTCCCAGGTTGCCTTTGGCAGCTCCACTGTGCCATTTTGATGAAGTGACCGGGGTGGGGGGGGGGACCAAGTGGTTGGGCTGATCTGAAGAGTTTTGTTTGTCCTTGGTGTTGATTGATTGATTAGGATGGGCTGCCAACATTAAAGAATCCACTGTTCCTCGGGATTTCAATTGAGGTCCTCCGCTTTCCATGATTTACTCCTAACTGTTTCCTTGATTAGGGAGATGATTGTTTCCCATGTAGCCTCCGGCGTGGAGGCTTGGGAGTGGAAAATTATTTTGTTTCTTTCCTTCCAAAGCTTCCAGAGGACGAATCCTGGTAGAAGATGCCAGATGTGATTTAGAAGCGGGTTGTTATAGGAGATGCGGTCCCAGTTCTCTATTGTGTCATTGATGTTGTTTCGGTATTGATTAGATTTGCGCGCTTTGATCCCATATGCATTGGTTGTAGCAGCATCCATTGAAAATATGTTCTTTGGTTTCCTCTTGTTGGTAGCAGAGAACATAGAGGGATGGCCCAATGAAGCCTCTTTTCCTGAGATTGTCCCAGGTTAGGGCCTGATTATGCACCACTATCCACAGGAAGGTGGAAACCTTAGGCCAGAGAGCAGAATTCCAAACTTTGCTCCATATGGGCTCTTTGGCTTTGCCTTGGGGGTGGATGTGTAGGAAGTAGGCTTCCTTTATTGTGAAGGTCCCAGCTGTGGAGTATCCCCATCTTAGGATGTCCGGCCCTTCTCTTCTGGGAATTTTCTGTCGGTTGGCTTGAGAATGCCAGCCCCTTAAGTTGATATTCTCAGGGACTCCAAGGTCTTGGTGAGAGGTTTTCCATTGACGCCAAGGAAGTTGTTATCCGTGGGGTTTCCAAATATCTTTAACCTTTAAGGAGGCATGTAGATCGAGAGCTCCCTTGAGAATGGATAGGTCCTCTATTTCATTCAGGGGTTTAAATTGCTACAAGGAGTCATGCTAGATCATGGCACTCTCTCCATCTCGGACCTCCCAAAAGGCATGGTTCTGTACCAGAGTGCGGTTTTTCCAAGCAGTGTTCCAGATGTTGGATCCTTGGATTATGTTGTTATGCCTGATCAGCTGGTTGACAGGCGTGAGGGGGGTGTACTTTTGTGTCCAGATTTGTGCCCATGCCGTTGTTGGAGTTTTTAGCCAGCGCCATCAGATTTTGGTTCCCATGACTTGGTTGAGCTTCCCCGGGTCCCTGAGACCTAATCCTCCTTGGATTTTTCGCATGCAGAGTTTATCCTAGTTTACTAGCACCCATTTATTATTAGGTTGATGTCCATGCCAGAGGAAATTTCACTGAAGGTTTTTTATGGCTTTAATAACATGTTTAGGAGTAACTAGGACCATGAAGAGATAGGTGGAAAGAGTCTGCAAGACTGATTTTAGGAGGACTAGCCGAGAGGAAATGTTGAGGGGTCTAAAGGTCCAATTACTTAGTCTGTTAGAAATGGAGAGGAGAAGATTGTCCCAGGAGATGGATTTGGTGGCTGCTCCTGTGAGGGGAACGCCCAGATAATTGGACGGAAGGGAGCTCCTGGGTATACCAAGGAGTCTGGAGATATGAGTTTGAACAGGGATAGGAGTATTGAAAAGGTAGAGCTTGGACTTGTCAGGATTAGGGACATGCCTGAGGCTTCCGTGAAGTCAGAGAGGATGGAGTTGAGTTTGTTGGCCTCTCGGACCATGGGGGAGTTGAGAAGGAGGGTGTCATCGACGAATTGACTATGGGAGAGAGCTGGTTGAATGTTGTGAAGAGGTAGACCTTTAAGGGAGCCATCTGTGAGTGCAGCCTTGATACATATGCCTAAGACTTCCGCCATGAGCACAAACAAGAAGGGCGAGAGGGGGTCTCCCTGTCTGATGCCTTGAGTGGGTGAGAAAGGCCTGGATGGGACGCCATTTACCAAGATGGAGAAGAATGTTGAGGAGATGAGGTTGAGGATCCAGTTGACCCAACCCTGATCAAAACCAAAGAAGTTTAGGATGGCTCTGAGATATTGCCAGCTGGCTCGATCGAAAGCTTTGGAAAGGTCCAGTTTTATTAGCATACCTAGGGTTTTGGAGGTTTTGAGGGAGTGGATGACCTCGTGAGCCAGGATGACACTGTCCATGATTTGCCTTCCTTCTACATACCCTGCCTGCTCCTTGGAGATGGCATGAGTTAGAATGGGTTTTAGTCGGTTAGATACCACCTTCGTTATAATTTTGTAGATGATGTTGCAGAGGGCTATGGGTCTGAAATGTTTGGGATTTGTGACTCTTTCTTCTTTCAGAATGAGGGTTAGGAAGGTCGCATTGAGGGTCGGGAGGACCACACCTGAAGCTCTCGATTCCTCTACAACTTCCCAGAGGTCTCTTTTGACCAGATCCCAACAATGATGGAAGAAATCAGTAGTGAACCCGTCCGGGCCTGGGGCCCTTCCTGGGGGCATGTCTTTTACCGCCTGATCCACTTCCTCCTGGGTGATGGGCCTTGTTAAAGCAACATTTTTCTCTGGGGTTACCAGTGAAGGTATGTGCCTGGTGATTCTTTGTATAGATTTTGTTCTGTCCTCCTTGGTTTCCGTTAGGAGGTCCTGGTAGAAGTTGATTAGCTCTTCTTCAATTTTGGAGTGTTCTCTGACTTTGTTACCCTGGTCGTCTTCTAAATGGGTGATTCTGTTGACATGGCGTCGATGCATCATTGCTTTGTGAAATAATTTAGTGTTCCTTTTCCCTTCCTTGAGCCATTGTACTCGGGATTTTTGTTTCCATAGAATTTCCTCTTGCTTTCTTCTTTCTTCTAATTGTTCTTGGAGCTTATCCTCCTCTCTCATTAGGTCGATGGTTCTAGATCTAGAGATGAAGGTATTTTGGATCTCCTCCAGCTGGCCTTTTATGTTCCGGATGCTTTGAAAAATGTCTCCAAAACTGTTCTTGTTCCATTGCTTCAGCAATAGCTTAAAGTTCTTGAGTCTTTGTTGAAATTTGTACATACTGGAACCATGGTCTATTTCTGCCTGCGCCCACCAGGATTTGGCTAGGTGCTAGAAGTCTGGGTGAAGAAGCTAGATTTTTTCAAAGCGGAAGGGCTTGAACTTAGGTATTTATTCTGTATCTAAGTTGAGAGAAAGTGGCCAGTGGTCTGAGCCAGCTTTTGGTAAGATGAGGCTTTCTAGATAGGAGCCTGACTCCATTAATTCCTCAGTAACCAAGAAGTGGTCCAGACGGCATGCGATGTGTTGGGTGCCTGATTTGCGATTCGATCAAGTGAAAATGCCATTGCTATTTTCTATATCTACTAACTTAAGATGATCAATGAGAGTTTTGAACTTATCGTTGTCTTGCTCCACCTTTTTGGTACCTCCTATTTTTTCCTCCAGCGAAAGGATCATGTTGAAGTCTCCTCCTAAGATCCAATTTTGGGTAGTCACCAGGGTTTTGATTAGTTCAAGCCTCTTCATGAGTTTATCTTTGTCTTGTTGATTGTGGGGGCCATAAACATTGGTGATGGCTCCTTCCTGGTTTGAGCCAATGACCTCGAAGTGTGTCGTTATTGTTCCCACTGTTGAAAAAGGGTTGTTGATGTTGATGTTGGAGGGATTCCAGAGGATGGCCAGTCCTCTGGAGGCACCTATGGAGTTTGTTGATATGGAGTTTCATTCTCGCCAGATTCGCTGAAAAATGATGTCATCTTTTGTTCCTACGCATTTGGTTTCCTGTAACAATAGAATGTATGGATTTTCTGCCCTTATGCAGTCTCGGAGGGTCCTTTGTTTGGACCTACCATTGAGTCCTCTGATGTTCCAGGTGAGGATCTTCATCATTGGGCAGGTGGTGTTGTTTGGAGGTATACCTCCGAGATCTTGTGAATCTGCCCTGAGATTATCATGAGATTGCTCACCTCCTTGATCATTTGTTGCACAATTTTGCGCCCTCTTCTCTTGTTCTCCTAAAGGATTTTCTTCGAGCCAGAGCTCGAGTCCGTGGCTATACCCAACCGTGTTATAGATCTCATGGAGGAGTTGAGAAATACTTTATGCACCTTGCGCAGTTGTTCTTCAGGAAGGGTTTGCAGGTCCTTTTGATTCAGGGCCTCTTCTAACTTTTCTAGGTCTATGCCTGCTAGATCTCGTTCATCTAGTTTCATTGGGGTGTCCCCATCTCCGTCTCCCGTGTCCTCTATGTGTGCTTCATGGCTTTGGGGGTGGGGTGTTGGATTTGAGGGATTTTCGTGAGACTGTTGCAGGTTCTTGTGTGGGTCTTGGATTTCCTCATCCTCTGGCAGCTGGTTCAGGATCTCATAGGAGTTTGTGGTTGTGATTTTTTGCCTGGGGTCTGGGATTTGCATCCTTGGTGATTTCCACTTCTTTGACGCGACCGTGGTGAAGCCATCCTTCTGTGTGTTTTTGTTTGCTTTGGCGACTGCTTTGATCAGGGGGCAGTCTCTGTAGAGGTGGTCGTGCTCGTGACATCTCCTACATCGAAAGGAAATGTGCTCGTAATCCAGGGTTTGTTTCCAGTCCTCATCTTGGTATTCCAGAGTCACCGCACCAGGTAGTGCTTTGGATATGTTCATGTATACATAGATCCTGGCGTAGGAGGTGTATTTTCTCTGTCTGGTGGCCTCTGAGGCTTTAACATACTGGCCCAAGGTGTTCCATATGCCCATTAGGATCTCTTCCATCCAAAACTCTTGTGGTAAAGAGTATAAGAAGATCCATATGGGGGCCATGGTGAAGTCCTCTTTGTCAGGGCTAAATATTTCAGTCCAGAAGTGTAAGAATAGCCCTGCTGATTTGAAGAAGTACGACCCATTTTCAAATATCCTGTCCTTGTCCTCTAGATTGTATAGAATGATTGTGAAGAAGCCTTTGGAGCTAAGTTGGACCTTGTAGTCCCCTTTGGGGTTCCACCAGTGCTTGATCCATTTTTTGAGATCCCTTTATGTTGGCCAGAGCCCCAGGAACTTGCTTATAAGGGCATGTTCTCTCATAAATTTTGTATGTTCTCCTAATCTGGTTGAGCTAATGAGGTATCTCGGTGCTTTTTCCATTTGTGGTATGCACTTACCTGGTTCCCACCGTCAGGTTGACTTCGCATGGGAGGTTCTGGCCTCCGTCTCCATTTCCTTCATGAGGCCTTGTTCCCTAGCCAAGAGTTGTTTGCGAACTTGCTGGGGTGGCTGGAATGTGGGGGGTTTCGCTCTATTGCCAGATCGGTCATTGGCGGTGATGTTACTGTATGAGGGGGGTTTCCCCCCCTCCTCCATGCCCATTTCAGTGTGTCACTGAAGGCCGAGGGATTTGTTTTGTTGTTGAACGGGCGTCGCGCAGGAGCTTTCCTTGTGAACGACTGCAGTTTGCGCCTGAAGGGCTAGGGTTTCCTCAGCCGGGACCAACTCTCCAAGCATTTTCCATCATCCTTATTCATATAAATTTTGAATAACTATGTTGAATTCGATTTTTTCTTTTTGGGTGCAATTTTAACCTACTACAATATCATAATTTTGTAGTACTTTAAGAAATTTTTGGATAAGATCCCTTGTTTTGTGGTTCCCTTGTCCCACTAAAATTTTACATATTTTATTATAGCATTGGTTATGATTATTTTGAATCTATTTGATAGAAACCCGTCTCCTAAATTAGATAGTTTTCAACATTCTAGTGGGTGAAGGATTTTCTTTGTAGGGCTTAATGTTAGATGGGATTTTGTATGTGTTGTTGCAAAATTTACTGATAGGTCTCACATAATAACATTAATGTAGGCAAGTTTTGTGTGTTGTATTTTATGTGATTTAGCAGTAAAATTCCATATTTCATTATTAGATTAATATAGGGACTAGAATCTATCTATAGATATATTAAAGAGAATGTAATGTAGATCCTTTAGCAGTAATGTTGTTTTCAACTCATTCTCTTATGTGTTCCTAGGAAAATATTATGACCATATCTTATAGATAATATTTGGGAGAAGGTAATATGGAAGAGTGAAGTTACAAAAGGGACTTTAGACTATGCATTGGTCAGTGGAACCTTTAATGATGTTTATTTGGAGGTTCTTACGAGTCAAATTGAGTTATTAAGCTTCTCTTTTTACATCCTACCAATTATGAGGATGCACCTATGAAGAGAATCACAAGAATACTAGAGGTCATCCAACAAAATATTTCCAATTTTGATAATATTCCTACATATCCAATAGAATGGATTAGGATAGGCACACATGTTGCCACCAATGCACTGTTGTGAGAAAAATGAGATTTTTTATCTTTTTTTGTGATGAAAGGATTGAAGGATTTGGTTCATATCAGAAACTATGCTAGACAAAAGATATCTGGCCTAATTGTTGTGAAGATTTTACCATTCTATGCAAAAGTAACATAGGCATATGAAACACTTCTGCATGATTTGGGTGGAGAAGTAGAAAGTGAAAGGGTTGTAAAAGGTGTATTTTGTGAATTGGTAGAGGTTGTGAAGTCCTTGGACAAAATATCATTCAAGCCTCTTCTAGAAGATTATTCAAGATAGAAGTATGGAGTTTAGTTGTGGTGTTTTTCCATTATTATATCTACCAATCCCAATTTAGTTGACTAATATCTTGGAGGAAGAGAATATAATTGAAAGAATATATAAGAAAATAATACAATGAAAAAATAGTCCACCTCCATTGGTCAAACATGTAACTATGTGTACTTTCTCAAGGATATCAACAAAATTATCCTACCTCAAACCTAAGTAATGTGAATGTGAAACTACATTATGAGGATTGTAGAACATAATGGTCACAAACTTTAAATAACATCCATTTATACCAATATTAAGGATTATCTTGATTTATTCATGTGCACTATTCAAAACCACATGTACCTATCCACTTCAATTCACCTGCCGAAAATTCAAATGTTGGGGTGAGAATTTGAAAGACAAGATTTTATGGCGACAAATCCTCTATGTGCTAGAGAAATACCTTTGTCTTATCTAATGATTATAACACCGGTATTTCAGGATAGCAAACATATTTTTTTGTGGAAAGTAGGGGACAACATGCATAAATGGTGGAATAATACCTGGTAACATGCTCCCTTTTTTCAAAATCTATATGGGATTAAGGAGCTTTCATCAAGCCTTTTAAATTAATAGAGTAGGGAATTTTCCAAGGATAAGGAATCATTGGAATATTTCAAGCATAGATGCACCATGAATATGGAATACATATGTAACACCCCAATTTTAACCCTTATGAACTAGAATGTATTATGTAAATGTGACTTAGGTTGGTGAGCCGGTAAAGTTGGAAAAGAGAAAAAGTTCCTAGGA
>SNQJ01S0009500.1:156498-184510 GCA_010110895.2 Picea sitchensis | reverse complement strand
TTGGATGCAAGATGAACAATGATAAGAGATAGGGGGATATGATTCCATGAGAGAGGGGGATTAAGGGGATAAGTATTTTATTATGTTTTATTTACCCACACACACACACACATATATATCTATATATATATATATATATATATATAGATATATATATATTGTTGGATGCAAGATTTACAATGATAAGAGATAGGGGGATATGATTCCATGAGAGAGGGGGATTAAGGGGATATGTATTTTATTATGTTTTATTTACCCATTTTGGTTTTAATTGAGAAAAGTGGTTACATGAGCTTCTTGGTGAGGCCATGTGGTTCTTGGTTCTTATAATTATATAAACCCTACCTGTGGGCTATTTTGGGGGTTTTTACTTTGTTCATTTCCATTTTACTCTTACACTCTTCTCACTCTTTAATTTATGGTTCCTCATTCTTGATAATTCATGTGCACTAGTTCTGAGCATGGAAACAAAGGGTTGGAAGAGGCGATCCATTGCTAGATGTTTATAATAAATTATTGACTAGTCTAGGAGGGAATGGATGCTTGTGTGCATGAGATTGATGGTAGTTTGGAAAGAAATATCCAAAGTTGAGAATCCTTGGAGTTTCCAACAAGGATATTTGATATTTCCTGCCCAATAGCACTGGATCTATGGAGAGAAATGGAATAGCCTGAGGAACTGCATGGAAAAGAAAGGGGTTCATTTCTTTAGGTTGTGTAGGCGGAAGGGGAAAGAGAGTTGGAAACTAGGATTGTTGTGTGCTTGGGAAAACCTGAGAGCTAGTTATCTAATTGGTGTGTTTTTAGCTTTCTCCTACCACCTGTCCTTGTGGATTCATAAACATGGCTCGGGGGTGACCTATTGTTGAGAGTAAATGAATAAAAATTTCTATGGTTTGGAGGCACATCCTTGGTTTTCATCCAATTGGTGAATGTTTGTTTAAAATATAAGTGATATCGCTATTTTCTATATAATGTATATTTTGTTGTGTATTTATTATTATCTCTTAAATTTGTATTTATAATATGCATGTTTTCAAGTTATTGTTGTACATGGAATATTATTCATTTATTTTATGTTGTAGCATGAATCTTGATTAATTCATGTGAGTCTTTCATGCTTATTTCTTAATTGATTATTATCATAATTCGAAATAAGTTTTGAATTGTATTTTAAAGTAGCATGGTTAGCCTGTGGGTGGTTGAGTACATTATAGATTGGTATCAGAGCTTTTGGTTCAACACCGGACTGGTATGGGCCAGAGAGTTTGCGAATTTGTCAAATTTTCTATTGCAGATTTATATATTACGAATTGGGGGGGAACAAAGAAGAAAAAAATAAAATCCCCAAAATTATGAGCATATTTCAAGTTTCAGTGTTTAGAGTAGTCAAAGAAGTGATCTATGGCATTGATCTGCAATTGTAGATTCGAATTCGACCTTGGAAGCTAAATTACTGTGTGTTTCATGGTGATTGTGTAGTTTTGTAGATCGATGGACTAGATTAATTTGACTGTGAGGATCCACGATCAAGATTTAATCATAGAGGTATGATAAAGGAATTCCTGATAGGAATTTGGGAAGGAAGTGTCAGAAGTATTTCAAAGTCGGGCATGAGGTTGAGTCCAAGGGAGGAGTCGAATGCCAAGATCCCAAAATAATGAGATTCATCAGACTATTTGAGATCATTCTCAGTCGTCAAATATCATAGAGATGTTCTTTCGAAAAATTGTTTTCGAAAGATCTCGTTCAGAAAAGTTATGATGGTATCGAGAACTGAATATTCTTCGATACCCTCTTTTTAGAGAGGTGAAATTTCCCTAATATTTTGGAATTCGAATGAAAAGTTTCAATGGTATTGAGAAGGGAATATTCTTCAATACCCTCTTTTCAGAGTAGTGAAACTTCCCTAATCTTATGGAATCCGAATGAAAAGTTTTGATGGTATCGAGAGGGGAATATCATTCGATACCCTCTTTTCGGAGTAGTGAAACTTCCCTAATCTTATGAAATCTAAATGAAAATTTATGACGGTATCGACAAGCGAATATTCTTCGATACCCTCCTTTAAAAATAGTGAAATTTCCCCAATCTCCTAAAATATGAATGATAGGCTCAGACAGTATCGAAAATGAAATATTCTTCGATACCCTGTTTTCGTAGTAGTGAAACTTCCCCAATTTTTTGAAATCTGAATGATAGGCTATAATTGTATAGAAAAGGGAATATTCATCGATACCCTCTTTTTGCAGATCCATTTGAGCCCTATTCTTCAACACTTCGAATGGGCACCTCCGACGGATGGTCTAGATATCTTATGAATTGAGATCGACGGTGTAGATTGCCACGTAGGAAAGTCTGGAGCCAATTTATTTTTTTGTTCATAACTAGATTAGATTAAGTTGGATTTGGAGGAAACTTATGGGTTTTTTTTACAGAGATGAGATCAAACAAAGTTCTAGAGAGGGGCATTTTTCATTTCTGCTTGGATTTGTCAAAAATAGTGAAATAGTGGTTTTTAAATATCTGGGTCACAATCATTGGCAGAGGTCCATATTAAGCTAAAATTCATTGAGAGTGTCCATAAATCAGACACATAAATAAACCACGATGGAACTGAATAAATCCTACGAATATTGGAATGGGGATGTTGAAATAGGCCAAAATCCACTATTCTCAGCCACTTTTTTGGGATTTTTGAGGTTTTTGGAGGAGGAAAAGTAACCCTAGATCACAAGACTGAAAAACTTTATTTACTAAAAATTTTATACACCCATCAATACAAACAACTTTGGTTTAGTGAAAATTTTCCAGAAGTGCACAGATTGAGAGATAGCTAATTTTGCTAAAACTTCCTAGTCTCGAAAAAGAGGTGAAAAAGGGTAAAATGTTCATTTCCAGATTGTTGTGGCTTTGGACATGAGCATCAAATTGAAAATGTGAGAGTTTTTATGAATTCATTGTCATTATTTTTATCTATTCATGATATATAATTTTCTCTATTTCCTAACGTATTTTCTTCTGCAATTGATCGAAATTACACCAGTGGAGAAAATGCACAAATGGGGTGGAAGTGGTTTTTTCAGGAAGCCATAAATTTCATCTTAGAGATAGAATCAGGGCATGGGTATAGTCGTTGGAAATATGAGTAAGAGGAGAATACCCTGGATTTATTAGAATTTGGAGAATTATGATATAATTCTTCATGAATTGACTAGAAAAAGTACTTGTAGCATTAATTGACAAATTTCTATAATATGTGTAATTCTAACAAAATGGGATGCTTGGAGATTTGACAGAATTAGAGGTATAATCATATCAATTCAATACTAGGATTGGATATCAGAGTTGTGGAAGCATGATAGAGCTCACGGAATTTGGACAAGGAAATAAAGAGCTACAATGCAAGTAATGAAAAGTGGATAAAGAACTCAAGAAGAATGGAACAAAAGAATTATTATTCAGTTGCTACAGAGTCTAAATGAATTTCAAGACACAAAAACAAGAATACTGAGAATATTAGGTGAATAATTTTAGTCATGGGGATCGAGACGAAAATCTAGACTCCATAGCCTTGAAGGTAGATGATCTGGATTTTATGAGTAGAACGAAATGACTACAGATTATTAACAGGTGCTTAACACCAAATAATAGAGATACAGTAAAATTGGTTTTCTATTCAATAAGGAAATAAGATGAAACTGTAAAATGCAGCGGAAACAAGCTTGTTGGAATGGTAGCGACTTATCTCTGAGAAAAGATATGATGGTTGCGCTCATTCGCAAGAAGATGATTAAAATGAGGCTCTGAAGGAATTTTTACAATAAATAGGAATGCCAAAAACCCTAGACATCCAAAAACCTAACCCTAGGAGATGATGCACCAAAATTCATGTCGGCCCCATTTGGGTAAGTTAGTACATCAACTTCCTGGGGTCGTAACTTTTGCATATGATCTTTGTTTTAGGCGTATGATAGCATGTTGGAAAGGTATCATTGAGGAGATTAATTTTAGGGGAAATATATAAGGAATTACCATATTTTTTCCCATTTTCCCAAAAAACATCATTTAGGGCCTTAAAACAACTTCGAAAGTGAAAAACTGCTAAAAATAGTAAATTACCAAAATTGCCATAAAATTGTTTTGAGCTAGTTGGAAAAGGTGGGTGGCCACCAATATCCACCTGGATCAATCCTCCCTCCTTAGGAATAATTGGTATCAATTGCATTTATTTCCCCCATCAGATGAGGAAATTTCTGTTGAATTTGGCCCCAAGTGAGCCACTTGCCTTGGTGCAGGAGCTGCCTTGCTTTGACAACTCGATAACGTTGGATCCTTTGTTGTCAAGTTCCCTTGATCTGTGTGTCCACAATATGATAATTGGATGCTTGTTGTATGAAGTTGGGTTTGATCTATGTTGGTGTCAGTTGTTCTACGACTTCTGAGGTGTCCAATAATGGTGGGAAATAAGGGTGAAGGAGATGCACGTTGAACACTGGGTGAAAACCAAGGAAAGGAGGAATGATGAGATCAAAAGAATTATCCCTCATGGCCTTGGTGATTATGTATGGACCATAACAGAGTGGACGAATATTATGATGGGGTCTTGTAAGGCGTTCTTTCTGCAAGTGAAACCAAACTTCGTCGCCCACCTAAAACTTATGTGGCACCCGATGTTGATCATGGCACTGCTTGTACTTGCCATTGGACTTCTGTAGGATATCCTGAACTTGTTGGCGGATATGATGGATCCACTCAATGAACCGGTTGTCTTTGTTAGCTTTAGTTGGAGCAAGAGATGAGTCGGTCAAGTTTACTGCAAGGGGAAGTGCAACATCTATGGGATCCAATGGTTGGAATCCCAACCCCACCTGAAAAGGGCTGTGGTCGGTTGAGCTATGCAGGGCTCAGTTGTAGCTATGTTTGACATATGGAAGGCTCTCATCCCATGTGCAAGGGTGCTTGGAATTATACATGCAAAGGATATGCAAAATCATTCAATTTACTACCTCGGTTTGGAAATATGTCTAGGGGTGGAAGGTTGTGGATTTGAGGAACTTGGTGTCCAACAGTGACCAGAGGCTCGACTAGAATGTGCTGAGAAATTGACTGTCCCGATCTAAGACAATGTTTTGTGGGATTCCAAAATGTACCTAGACTCATTCAAAGAAGAGCTTGGCAGTGGCCTCTGCTTTGATGCTCTTCTTGCAAGCAACCAAAATCACCATCTTAGAGAAGCGATCAACAACCACAAAAACACATTCATTTCCCCATTTGGTGGATGAGAGGCCCAACATGTAGTCCATTGATATGGATTCCCATGGCGTGTCAGGATTAGGAAGAAGGGTATACATGCCTTGTTTCTTAGTGGTCAGTTTGGGAATAATGCAGGCAGTGTAAGACCTGATATACTTGCTAAACTCCTGTTGAAGTTTCATCCAGTAGAAATGTTTATGTATCATCACCACTATATTTTCGACATTGAAGTTTCCTGCCACCCAACTGTAGTGGGATTTCTAGATCAACTTCGCTCACTCACTTGACGAAACACAGATATGGCCCAGACGACACAACAACCCATCCTAAAGATGAAAATTATCGACAATTGAGTTTTCACCCAACATTTGGTAGGTGGTGGTGAAGTTTGTTTCTGTCTCATAGAGTTGTGGCCATCCAGAGGTCTCATGGTCGCAAGAGTCTAGCACTATGGTGAGTTTTGCGATTGACGGTTTGTTGAGTAAATCAGCGACGTGATTGGTTCTTCATATTTTATACTTGATGTTGAGGTGGAATTGTTGCAAGTATGTGGACTACTTTTGATGGTGGTCATTCTGCAATTTTCCTTGTGTCTGCATGAACTGCAATGGCTTATGATTGTTGAATTATGATCTTGATTTCTTATGTGGATTAATTCTTTTATTTTCTTCAATACTTTGATTCTAGCTTAATACACTTCAACAATTTCAAATCATAATCGAATAGCAATAATTATGTAGATAAGTAAACATGCATACCAAAAACACATATGCCCTGGGGAAACCCTGTATAGGGAGAAAAACCCCAGCAAACAATATTCCTTTATTGCATTAATAATGTAAGATCTCTTACAAATATCCACCATGAATGTACTTCTCTCAAAGAGCTTGCCAAGATGACTCTGACCTGATAAAGACTTACAAGACTTTGATGAAATACACCTTTGATATGTTGCCTCTTTATCATTGATGTGCTCCTCTATGACTTCACCCTCAACCTGCATATGAAAACTCTGTTTCAAAATTGTGTTGAAAAATTGTGTTGAGGAGAGGGTTTGAACTCTTCTTATATAGGTTGGAGAGGAAAATCTCGAAATAGTAACCTGATTGCATGCATTAGTCATAAATCAGATTCATACTTTAGTTCAAACTTAGAACTAGACTTGAGATTGGTTATAACTCAACATTACACTTTAGTTCAAACTTAGAACTAGACTTGAGACTGGCATGCTTTAGTTCAAACTTAGAACTAGACTTAAGATTTTTGTTGCAACTCAACATTACACTTTATCTCTAAGATAGAACTAGACTCGAGACTTTAGTTGCAACTCAACATTACACTTTAGTTCTAGAATCAAGACTTTAGTTGCAACTCAATATTACACTTTAGTTCTAGAATCAAGACTTTAGTTGCAACTCAACATTACTAAAATAGAACTAGACTCAAGAATTTAGTTGCAACTCTACATTACACGTTAGTTCTAATATAGAACTAGACTCACGAATTTAGTTACAACTCAACATTACACTTTAGTTCTAACATAGGACTAGACTCAAGACTTTAGTTACAACTCTTGACAAGGAAATTTGAAATTCTCTTCATGGTGGATAATGTTTACACGTGCCAATGCACTAGATCAATACAATTACATCATTTGCAATATTAGGAATATTGTTTGTTTCTATCTCATAGGAATTTTACATTCAACCTGACTTTTGCTAGATACCTTGACTTTTTCTCATGGCTCAAAAGGTTTGACTAGGTTGTATGTTCCCCCTAACTTTTGCACTAGTCTGTCTATTCTCACATAGGTCATACGTTCCCCCTGACTTTTGCACTAGACTGTCTATGCTCACAAAGGTTGTACATTCCCCCTGACTTTTTCATTAAACTCACATAGAATCTCATTCGTCCTGACTTTTGTTTTGACTCACATAGGTTGTCCATTCCCCACGACTTTTGTCATTACCTCACAAGACTGCTTCATTCTCCAAATCTCCCTAGCTAGCCTCAGGGTGGCCCATATGGCCTCTCATTGGAGAATGATTGTCGATGATGCCAAATTTAACACTCCCTCTCAGCAAGGGAGTCATTCTCAGCCACACCAAGCTTGCCTCTCAGCTGCACAAACTATCTTGAGGTCAGAGGCTTGGTCAAGATATCAACTACCTGCTCGCTCGTGGCTATGTATTGTAACTTTACAACTTTTTATCTGGACCAAGTCTCAGATGTAGTGGTACCTCATGTCAATATGGTTTGACCTGTCATGAAATACCAGGTTCTCTGTCAATTTTAAGCAACTTTGATTATCACAGTGAACCACCTTTGTCTCGAGATTGTCACCAAACAACCAAGAAACCAATTTTCTAATCCATATTGTTTCCTTGCTAGCATCACTTGCTACAATGTACTCATCCCCTATTGTACTCTGTGCAATGGATCCCTACTTTTGGCTTGACCAAGAGATCATAGCAGATCCTAAACTGAACTAGTATCCGGAAGTACTCTTCCAATCCACTGGGCTTCCTGCCCAGTTAGCATCTGCATACCCATGCAGAAATAAACCACCACTGGATGTATATCTCATACCATAAGTAATGGCTCCTCTGAGATATCTCAAGATGTTCTTTTCTGCCACCCAGTGTCTCTGTCTCGATTCAATCATGAAATGACTCATTACAATCACTGCATAGCATATATCTGGCCTAGTGTGGATCATGTACATCAATGATCCAATCCGCTGCCTATACATGGTGGGATCCACCAAATATGAACCTGTATCAGAATCATGCAGCTTCTTCAGGTTGGTAACCATCGAAGTAGACATGGATTTGAAATCCATCATACCAAACCTCTTTAGTACATCCACTATGTATTTTCCTTGTGCCGGAAATATCTCGCCCTATCTTTGCCACACTTCCAATCCTAGGAAGTAATGCATCAATCCTAAGTCTTTCATCTCGAATTATGAGGTTAGCTCCTTCTTACACCAAGCTATTATGCATTCATCTCATGTTATAAATATATCATCAACATACAAGATTAGTATAACATGTTGGTTACCTCTTACCTTGAAGTATAGATTTGCATCAGCATCACTTTTATGAAAGCCCAGGATTTTAAGAAAGCCATCAATCCTGTCATACCAAACTCTGGGAGCCTGCTTAAGACCATACAAGGCCTTCCTTAGCTTGCATACATGAGTGCCTTTGTTATGCAGTATAAAACCATATGGTTGTTCCACAAAGACCTCATGTTCAATCTTTCCATTCAAGAATGTTGTTTTTACATCCATTTGATGTAGTTTCCAACCAAGTACAGAAGATAAAGAAATAATAGCTCGAATGGAGGTATACCTAGCTACAGGAGAAAATGTCTCTTCGTAGTCGATTCCTTTTTTCTGAGTGAAGCCTTTGGCTACAAATCTTGATTTGAACTTTTCCACACTTCCATCAACTGTGTGTTTGATCTTATAGATCCATTTGGAAGAAACCACTTATTTGTCTTTTGGCCTTGGCACAATGTCCCAAACATTGTTCTTTATAATAGACATGTATACCTCAAGCATGGCATCCTTCTGTACTTGTAATTTATCTTCTTATTCAAATGAAGAAGGTTTGTCATCACTAATTTTTCTCATCAGTGCAACATAGCCTCCAAACCTATGAGGCCTCTTCCTTTCCTTGAAAGTTCCTTTGGGAGCAATTATCCTTTCTACTTCCTGCACTATTTCTTTAAGCCACCCTGGCTTCCTTTTGGCTAGAGGTTCTTCAAGAGTTATTTCTAGCACCTCAAAAGGTTCTAGGGGATCATTACTTTTCCCTTCACAAGGTTCCTCCCTATGATCATCTGACTCTTCATTTCAGAAGAGGGTGAAGTTGGTTGAACTGCTTCTGTATCCTACTAAAGCTCTCTGGATTTCTTAAATGCAGCTTCCTCATGGAAGGTCACATCTCTGCTTACCTCTATTTGCCTCTGACCTAGTACACAAATCCTGTAATCTTTGGAGTTCTCACTGTACCCTACAAAAACCCCTTTCTTTCCTGAGGGTTCCATATTTGTCCTCTTTTCTTTAGGGACATGAATATACACAGGACATCCAAATATCCTTAGATGCCCTACTTCAGGTTTCATCCCTGAGAAGACTTCTTCGGGAGTCTTGTCCTTCAAAATAGCATGTGGAAACCTGTTCTAAATATACACAGCAGTGGAGGTAGCTTCTTCCCATAAAGAATTTTTGTAGATCCTGGTCAAACATCA
Source organism: Picea sitchensis (assembly GCA_010110895.2). Lineage (NCBI taxonomy): Eukaryota > Viridiplantae > Streptophyta > Pinopsida > Pinales > Pinaceae > Picea > Picea sitchensis. Next base: position 174,994 of record SNQJ01S0009500.1, on the reverse strand, counting down.
TTGCTTTCACTGCCTCACAAATAGTCATGTTTTTCCTCTCAGCAACACCATTTTGCTGAGGGTTATATGGCATGGTCAACTGTCTCTTGATTTCTACTAACTTGCAGAAATCCTCAAACTGAAGAGATTCAAACTCTCCTCCATTGTTTGTTCTAAGGATTCTAATGTGTTTCCCTGTCTGCTTTTCAATAAAGGATTTATATTCTTTGAGTTTATCAAATGTGTTACTTTTCACTTTAAGAAAATATATCCAACATTTTCTTGAGTAATGATCAATAAAAACGAAATAATACAAACAACCACTGGGTGAGGGAGATGACATGGGACCACATACATCAGAATGAACCAGATCTAAGATTCCCTGAGCTCTGTTGTCACTACTAGAAAATGCTTTCTTTATATTTTTACCAAGCATGCATCCATTACAAATTTCATTTTTAATAAGAGAAATAGAGGGCATGCCACATACCATGTTTTGTAGATCTGGAAGAGCTTTGTAATGAATATGTCCAAGTCTTGTGTTCCACAACTCGCTGGAGATAGTTGCATCATGAGCCAATGCCTGAAATGACTATCCTGACATGATGTACAGTCCTCCATTGTGAGTTCCAATGGGTTATGTTGTACTTAAGTGGCTACCTTTATCCCATAGTAGTTCCTTCCTGTCCTTGAAGATCACTCAATATCCCTTGTCCTCAAGGGTTGCAACTGATAGTAGATTCTTCTTGAGCCCTGGAACATATAATACTTCATCAACATGAAATCTAGCCCCGGATTCCAATCTGAAGGAGATAAAGCCTACTCCCTCTATCTTGTAACATTTTTCATCCCTAAGATCGACCTTCTCTGCAAAATATTTTTTCTCGAAATCTGAGAGGATCTCCTTGTACCCTATCATGTGTTTTGATGCACCACTATCTACTAACCAAGTTTTCCACCCCGTGGAAACTGAACTGGATAAAGCATAAACTAAATAATATTCTTTCCTATTTTCTTTTTCATTAGAAGGACTTTTCTGATTTCTTTTGGATTCATCATCCTCAACAGTTGAGGCATGATGTTTCCCTTTCCTAGGATATTTCTTTATAAACCAACAATATTTAGCAAAATGACCCAACTTATTACAACTAAATAATTCAATCTTAGATGTATCAATATTCTTTCCTTTGAATGTATCTTTTATGTCTGGCTTCCATTGAGAGATTTTATGGAAAGTGCCTTTCTTCTTTCCCTTGAATCTTGATGCTAAATCTAAGTGATCTTATTTCATTGGCTCCCTCTTGGTAGATATGTGACACTCCTCCTGGAGGAAATCATGCCATAACCTCTCGAATGTGGGATGAATCTCTCTCCCACTTACAGTGGATAATAAGGTCTCCCATGAAGAAGGAAGACCATAAAAAATGGCATGTACTAAATCATCATCGTCCACTGTCACCCCTATGACCAAAATATGATCTATGATTTGAGGTATCCTAGAACAGAAGGATGCCACTGATTCACCTTTCTCCATATTCAAATACTTAATCTTGTGCTTAAGTGTCCTCTTCTAACTTGGAGCTTGTTTCTCATACAAATTCACCAAGGTATCCATACAATCCCCGGCAGTCATCAACGAAGTCATTGCGGGCATTATACTGTCTTTGACTGAGTCAAAGATGATTCGCTTGGCCTTTGCTTGAATCTTCCTGAAATCCATTTTCCCTGCATTATTCATTGGTTCCTCCACCACTGTGGTCACATACTGCTCAATATCATGATCTTGCAAGATATTTGTTATATGCATCTTCCACACATTAAATTTGGTAGCTCCTTCGAGCCTATCTTCAACCTTGACTAAAATGGAGGATGCCATGGTCCTCACACTAGAAACCTAATCAATCTCGCTTGGATATATGTGTACTTGCAACTACACTTCAACACGTTTAACACACCCTAATCTTTGATACCATGTTGAATCATGAGTTTGATTTATTAGGCGTATTAATTCTTTTATTTTCTTCAATACTTTGATTCCAGCTTAATACACTTCAACAATTTCAAATCATAATCGAATAGAAATAATTATGTAGATAAGTAAACATGCATATCAACAACACATATACCCTAGGGAAGCCTTGTACAGGGAGAAAAACCCCAACAAACAATATTCCTTTATTTCATTAATAATGTAAGATCTCTTACAAATATCCACCATGAATGTACTTCTCTCAAAGAGCTTGCCAAGATGACTCTGACCTGACAAAGACTTACAAGACCTTGCTGAAATACACCTTTGATATGATTCCTCTTTATCACTTATGTGTTCCTCTATTACTTCACCCTCAACCTGCATATGAAAACTCTGTTTCAAAATTGTGTTGCAAAACTGTGTTGAGGAGAGGGTTCAGCCTCTTCTTATATAGGCTGAAGAGGGGAAGAGGAGAAGCTCGAAATAGTAACCTGATTTCATGCATTAGTCATAAATCAGCTTCATACTTTAGTTCGAACTTAGAACTAGACTTGAGATTGGTTACAACTCAGCATTACACTTTAGTTCGAAATTAGAGATAGACTTGAGACTGACATGCTTTAGTTCGAACTTAGAACCAGACTTAAGACTTTAGTTGCAAATCAAAATTACACTTTAGTTCTAAGATATAACTAGAATCAAGACTTTAGTTGCAACTCAACATTACACTTTAGTTCTAGACTCAAGAATTTAGTTGCAACTCAACATTACACTTTAGTTCTAATATAGAACTAGAATCGAGACTTTAGTTACAACTCAACATTACACTTTAGTTCTAACATAGAACTAGACTCAAGAATTTAGTTACAACTCTTGACAAGGCAATTCAAAATTCTCTTCATGGTGGATAATGTTTACACGTGCCAATGCACTAGATCAATACAATTACATCATTTTCAATATTAGCAATATCGTTTGTTTCTAGCTCATAGGAATTTTACATTCAATCTAACTTTTGCTAGATACCTTGAATTTTTCTCATGTCTCACAAGGTTTGACTAGGCTCATAGAGGTTGTATGCTCCCCCTGAATTTTTCACTATTCTTTATATGCTCACAGAGGTTGTACGTTCCCCGTGACTTTTGCACTAGACTATCTATGCTCACAGTGGTTGTACGTTCCCCCTGACTTTTGCATTAGACTCACATAACATCTGATTCATCCTGACTTTTGGTTTGACTCACAGAGGTTGTCCATTTCCCCTGTCTTTTGTCAATAACTTACAAGACTAGTTGATTCCCCAAATCTCCTTGTCTAGCCTCAAGGTGGCCCATATGGCCTCTCATTGGAGAATGACTATCAATGCTGTGAAATTTAACAATGATTAGTGTGGATGAATGTCTCCTTCCCAAGAATGTAATGTCTACACTGGTGGTAGACTTGCACAATAGAGTACATTTCTTTGTCATATGTAAGGTAGTTACGGACAACATCTGATAGTGTATCACTATGATATTCCATCGGGTGGTCGTGTTGAGTGAGAATGATGCCCACAACATATTATGAAGCATATTTCTTGATCTCAAAGGGTTGTTGCAGGTTTGGTAGTGAAAGTACTGGGGTTGAGAACAAGAGATGTTTCAAATCATTGAACACTTGTTGTTGGGACCGGCCCCATGCAAATTTATCCTTACCACCACCCATGGTTATTTGGTTGAGGGACCATTCAATATGGGAGAATCTCAACACGAACCTGCGGTAGAAATTGGCAAGGCCGAAGAAGCTCCGAAGCTCAGTGAGTGTGGTTGGGGCTGGCCAATCATGGATAACTTAGATCTTGTATAAATACACATGTACGCCATGTTGATCAATGATGTAGCCTAGGTAATGGACCCTATCCATGCCGAAGGAGCATTTTTCGAAGTTGGCGTATAGCTTGGGCTGTCGGAGGGTGTGAAAAAACCTATTGAATATGCTGCAAGTGTTCGGCCCAAGTCTTGTTGTAAATGAGAATGTCATCTAGATACACCACTACAAAAGTATTGGTGAATGGTCGCAGAATATTGTCCATCATACTCATGAAAGTGGATGGAGCATTTTTCAAACCAAAGGGCATGACCAACCATTCAAAAAGGCCTTCCTTTGACTTGAAGGTGATCTTCCATACATCTATATGTTCTATCGGGACCTAGTGGTAGCCAGACTTCATATCAATCTTACTGAAGTATTTGGTCCCCTTGAATTGATCAAGGAGGTTGTCGATTCATGGAATCGAGTACCATTTTTTGACTGTGATTTTATTCATATCCTGGTAATCAATGTAGAGTCACCAGGTTCCATATTTCTTCTGTACCAGCATGATTGGGATCCTACAAGGTGATGAGATGGGACAGATGTGCCCCTTGTGGAGCAGTTCTTGGATCTATCACTTGATCTCCCCATTCTCTAATAGAGAGCGATGATAGACTGGCCCATTGGGCAGCAGTGCGCCCGGGGTCATATCGATGGGGTGCTTGACTTGGCAGTGCAGAGGTATGTCGATAGGTGAGGAGAAGATATCTGAGTATTCTTCCATGACCTTATCTACTTGCTTCTGCTGTGTGGAGAGGTCGGTCGCAGAGACCCTAGATGTGGCTATTATATTTCTCTTATTCTGAGAGAGAATCACGAAGAATATAAACTTCCCCATCTTAGAGAATACCTTCCTGCATTTCTTAGTAAAGATCAAGGAAATAACACTAGGTGGGACTGCCTCGGGTATCCTGTACAATTTCCTATTCAAAGTAATAATAACACTATGAGGCCTAGACTCATATACAACATTACGTTTCCATAAATAAGGTTTTCCCAAAATAAAATCACAAACTTCAAGAGGAGAAACATCACACAATAACTCATCTTTGAAGGGCTTGATGTCATATGACAATCGACACTGTTGGTTGACGCATAGATCGCTTCCTTGGTGGATCCATCCAATGGTGTAGGGTTGTGGGTGCAACGTTTTCGGTAGGGCCAACCACTTAATGACCATTGTTGATATTAGGTTCTTCTATCTACTGCTATAAACAATGAAATGCAGTGGGGTTCCTTTTACCCACATCTATGAATGGAAGAGGCACTCTCCTTCTTCTAGCTCGTTTGGTTCACCAGGCAGGAGCTTGGTGGTAGAAACAGTGGCATTGGGTTCTACGTCAATGATATGTCTTCCCCTTTCTGGTTCTAGCTCAGAGTCATAACTTTCATCTCATTCAAAGTCTTTCACTTTAGGCACCAGCGACTTCTTTGAGCGACATTCGATAGTGTTATGCCAAGGGATCTTATAGAAGTCACACCACTTCCCAGTATCTTTCTTTGTCTTTACAGTGTCCTTCTTTGCTTACGGATTGGACTAGTTTTCCTGATATTATCCACATTTTCTTTTTCCTTTGTTTTGTCGGTTGGGGCCACCCTTTCTTGGCTTTTGTTGTGAGGGGTTTCTAGGCCCAAATTGTCTCATCTTTTATTTGAGCTTCTGCTCGATTTTGACGACATATCGGTAGGCCACGCCCAAGGATGATATGTCCATAAATTCCATTTTGATATGGATGTATCTATGAAGAGCACCACGATACTTGAGCACCAGATGTCGCTCTGAATATTTGGTACCCAGCTTGGTGCACAAGGTATAGAAGATATTTGTGAAATATGACACTGCTTGGTCTCTTTCTTGCCAAGTGTGGTCCATTTGGTATACAAGTCGTCATAACTTCCGAAAGGATAGTAGTGTTCCTTAATAACATCCCTAAAGTATTCCTAGGTGGTCATGACTATAAATAATGAGGGTTCCTCTGTTTCCTTTTGCTCACAGAAAGTTTCCCACCAATCTTTGACATGGGGAATGGCTTTGAGGAGCGCAAAAGTAATCTTTTCTCTATTCTAAAAGTTATGGACAAAAAATACCCTTCTAGTAGATTCAACCACTTGTCTACACCATCTGCGTCTATCTAACCTTAAAATATAGGAATATCGAAGTTTATTTGTACCTTGAATGGGGCGACACCTCCGCTCAAAGAAGATGCATCGCTTGTTGGTAGCCACCAAAGGATTTGCACGAAACTATCCATCATCTTGTTCTTTTTTTGCATGAGGGATTCCTCAATCAACAGTTTGAAAGGATATCCTATCCCATCATATATCTTTTCTCCTGTAATGAGAGGTCGCTTGGGTGTGCGAGAGCTTTTGTCCTCAAGAGAAGCAATCTCGAGACCCAACTCTTTGTACTCCGACCTCGTTGGGGACATGCATTAAGAAGAAAAGGAGCAGACCCACTCTGATACCACTGATCCATATTTTATGAGAAGAAAAAAATGACTACAGATTATTAACAAGTTCTTAACACAAAATAACAAAGACACAGTAAAACTAGTTTTCTATTAAATAAGGAAATAAGATGAAACTTTAAAATGTAGTGGAAACAAGCTTGCTGGAATGGGGGCGACTTATCTCTAAGAAGAGATGTGATGGTTGTGCTTATTCTCAAGAAGATGATTACAATGAGGCTCTGAAGGAATTTTTACAATAAACAGGAATGCCAAAAATCCTATACATGCAAAAACCTAACCTAAGGAGATGAAGCGCCAAAAGTCATGTGGGCCCCGTTTGGGTAAGTTAATACATCAACTTCCCGGGGTCGTAACTTTTGTATACAATCTCTGTTTTAGGTGTATGATAGCCCATTGGAAAGGTATCATCGAGGAGATTGATTTTCATGGAAATATGGAGGTAATTTCAATATTTCTCCTAGTTTTCCCAAAAAAAAATTTTGTTTAGGGCCTCAAAACGACTCGGGAAGTGAAAAACAACTAAAAATAGTAAATTACGAAAATTGCAGGAAAATTGTTTTGAGCCAGTTGGAAAAAGTTGGTGGCCACGGATATCCACCTAGATCAATAGAGATGTTTATATAGTTTCAATATTGATGTGAAATATAACAAGCGGCTTAAGAGGTGATGTGTGAATCATCTCTACGTGCCAAGCATAAGAATCCCAGGGAAGGATTTGTTAGATACAATTTAGAAACTTTTCAAAAAGTACTGAGAGAAATAAATCCACTTCTACCATCAGAGTGCATAGTGGAAGCAGGATGCCAATGCAGAGAAAATAGAGATAGAATATTAAATTCTCTTTCACTTGACCAGTGCCACTGAATGAAAATACACTTCCATTAGGGATGGTATTAAGTGAGAAAGGTATGGTTTCAAAAGGAAATGTTAAATAAAGTAATCTAATGGATAACTAGGATTAGTAGTATTTAATTCAAGAATGTTTTGGTAGTAGAGTGATGGAATGTTCTGAGCTACCTCATTCCAAGGTGTGGGAATGTATTATAAAGGTAAAATTTGGATACGATTTCGTAAGAGGGGTTTTTGTAAATAGAACGCATTGGTTGGATTGCATAATGTCCAAGTGGAACTTTGTTGGAAAGTTTTCATATCAAGAAACGATAGTGCATATGGAAAGAATAGAAGAACATAAGAAAACACGGATATGAAGAAATTCAATGAAAACCAACTACAAATAAATACATAAGTAAGTGAATTGTAGCATAAATGCACTAGAGTGTATGATGCATACAATGAAGTTAAATGCATTAGTAGGCATTCTAAAAATAAATGTTTAGTGTTTACGGATATGGATTTGTGAATATGTACATGATTAGATATGCATATGACATGTTTTTGGACTTAGAATAGTCTATTGTTATATACATGAAATAATGATGTTATGGAAATTGAATATGACTAATGATGGATTATGTATTCAGGAAAAATGGCATATCAGGGTTAAAGATGTGGATGTTGTTATTGTTACTTATGACTTCCATCTATGTGAATACCCATGAGGGTGGTACAAATGGTAATCAAAAGGATGGAAGAGGAATCCTGAGAGCATCTACAAATACCAATTGATCAAATATCATCAAATAGGTTGATAAAAACCATGCAGGTATGCATTTGATTCCTTCTATTGTTGAAGGGAATTGAGGTAAGAATTCTCGTTAGCTAATTTTTAAATATTTAAATTGATATGTAATGGTAGAAGGCCTAGAATACATAAATTTTGTTGATGCTAGAATGCATTTAGATAAAATGTTAGTTTCATATTGTGTTATGATTGGTTATGGGATCATAAATAGGTAAAGTCATGAGACATACTCTTGCTACAACAATGAATTCCCATAGAGATAGTCATGTGTGAGACCATGATATGGTTGGATATTGAAGGAATATAGTTCTATGTGAGTGTTCAATGGTTTCACTGTATAGCCAATGTTTGGACTGCAACCTCTTTTCCGACACTCAATAGCACTTACGAATCATGTTTCCTCGTGTTTTGTATGGGTTGAAGAGGAGGGTGTCCAAATAGTTTGGAAATATTAGAAATATTTTGAGTGATGTGTTGAGGCGTTGTCCATACCTTCCAAATCACGATGGTGGAATGCATGACACAGTTATGTGGTATTATGTAGTCAATGCAGGGATGCATTGAGTAGATGTGGCCATGGGTATTGTCACATTGATTGTTATTTTATTAGTAATTATTTGTTGCATTATGAAAATATTATGGTGTTGAAGATTCATAATGATGGCTAGTTTCATTATATTTAATATGAATACTAGCTAAAGGTGACTAAATTGTTGTTCTTACAATTATGAGATCACTTTTTGGAACTGTTGAAAATGTTACAAGTGGTATTAAAGGAATTATTCAATGAATTTTGGTGAATTAATGTATATATGACATAGAAATGATTATTCTAACAACTGAAATTATGTGAGTATGGATAAATCATGAATTTTAGAATACTTCAGGAGTTGTTAGAAATTGCAACAAGAAATTTGCAGCTTAAAGTAGTTACATAATTATGAATTACAAAAAAGCTTTGTTGAGGGAACATAGTAATAAAATATTGATGGCTAGAAGAAAGAAAAGATTGGTTGATAACACATGTGTAGAGGATGATTATTTGACTCCATATAATAGTTGTATTAATGGAAAATATTGAATTGTTAGTGTAATCAATTCTAAAATCACTTTGTGAAACTTTGTAATTTCTAGCATGAAAATGTATACTTGTCATGATATGCTAACAATTTGTTTGGCTGAGTGTAAATTGAGGAAATTGCAAGTGGAGTGGTCTTGGATGTGGAAATAATATAAGCCCATAAGGAATATTATTCTCTACTTTTGGAATATCAAACCATTATGAGCAAAATATCATGTCTAAAAACTTTATTGTTTTGTATAAAACAATTTTATAAAATGGAATCTAATAATCACTAACAATTTGTTTTGGTTGAGTGTAAATTGAGAAAATTATAGGGAGAATGGTCTTAGATATGGTGGAAATGTAAGCCCATATATAAGACCAATTATTTTTTCTACAAGAGCCAAGCATTATGAGCAAAATCTTCATGCCTGGGGAATTTTATTTCTATATATGAGCAGATTTGAGAAATTAAAAATTCTTATGATATGATAACAATTGGTTTGGTTGAATGAAGGTTGAGAAATTGTAGGAATAATGGTATTGGGTATGGAATTGTTGTAATCCATAATAAATATTGATTCCTGCAGCTGCAAGAGAGAAGAGAATTATGATTTGGAAGCTCGTGCTTGGGTAATGTTGTTTTCATGTATAAAACAGATTTGAAATTTATGATCTAAAATTGTTATAATGATATCTCATGATGACTATATGTGTATAATACAAATGATATGTTGGCTATGGAATCTAGAAGTTTGATAAAAATGGCACTATATGGAAATCGAGATCAATGATGAAGACATTGAATGAAGAAAATCCAATGGACTTGTTGCAACAAGATTTCTTGAAGAAGCAACTTTGGAACTTCCTCGCTGAGTGAATTGGAGACCTAGAGAGAAGTGAAATAGCCTGAGCGAATACATGGCAAAGAATGGGGTTCATTCTTTTGGTTGTGCAAGATAATAGGGAATGAGGGCTTGTTTGTTGGAACTGCTACTAGATATATAAATTTTGAATATCATTATACATGTTTTGGGTAAGAATGCCTATGCATGTTTTATTTTAGGCTGTAGTGCCTATGTATATTAGCAATTGGTTGGATTTCATGTGTGGATTAAGGACACATAGCCTAGATTTCTAATATTAAGAACACCATTATGGTTTTTTTCACTGAGGACAGTGCCAAAATAATGGAAGGGGGATGTAACACCCTGGTATTAACCCTTATGAACTAAAATGTATTATGTAAATGTTAATTAGGCTAGTGAGATAGTAAATTTGGAAAAGGGCCAAAGTGCCCAAGAAATGTAATACATCGATATGCATTAATAAAATACATCGTTGACTGTAAGAAGGACAAGGATAATAGATAGGAGGCTATGATTCCACAAGAGAGGGGCCTTAAGTGGCTAAGTATTTTTATTATATTTTATTTACCCATCTAGGTTTTAATTGAGAAAAGTAACCACATTAGCTTCTTGGGGAGGCCATGTCATTCTTGGTTCTTGTAATTATATAAACCCTACCTGTGGGCTATTTTGGGGGTTGTTCTTTTTTTCCTCTCCCTTTTACTCTTACACTCTTCTCACTCTTTCATTTTTGGTTCTTCATTCTTACTAATTCTTGGTCTCTTGTTCTAAGCATGGAAACGAAGGGATGAAAGAGAAGAGCCATTGCTAGATGGATGTAATAAATTATTGATCAGTATAGGAGGGAATCGATGCTTGTGTGCGTGAAATTGATGGTAGTTTGGAAAGAACTATTGACAGTTGAGAATCCTTGGATTTTCTAGTAGGGAGATTTTCTGACCAGTAGCACTGGAGACCTACAGAGAAATGGGATATCCTGAGGAACTGCATGGAAGAGAAATGGATTCATTTCTTTGGGTTGTGCAGGCTGAAGGGGAAACATAGATATAAATTAGGATTTTTGTGTGGTTGGGAAAACCTGGGAGCTAGTTATCTAACTGGTGTGTTTTTTTGTATTTTCCCTAGCACTCATCCTTGTGGATTCATATCCTTGGCTCGTGGGTGGCCTGTTGTTGAGAGTAAATGAAAAAAAATGTCTATGGTTTGGAGAAACATCTTTCGTATGTAGCCAGTTGGTGAATTTTTTCTTGAAAAAATAAGTGCTCTTTGTGTTTTCTGTATAATGTATATTTTGTTGTGTATTTATTATTATCTCCAAAATTTGTATTTATAATATGCATGTTTTCAGGTTATTGTTGTGCATGGTATATTATTAATTTTTTTTATGTTGTAGCATGAATCTTGATTAAGGCATGTGAGGCTTTCATGATTATTTTCAAATTAATTATTATCATTTTTGAAGCACTTTTAAAGTAGCATGGCCATCTTGTGAGTGGTTGGGTATGTTATATGCATCCTACTAGATAAATTACTGACATCCAAACCTAATTCAAATTCCTTTATGGAGGCGGAAATGATAAGTAATACATGTATGCTCTTGACCAATGAAACTTTTGATCTTCTCGTATAAATGTGTTTATAGTATCTCCACAAAATTTTTCCCTTCCTCTGGTTGTCATGCTTAATGAAGTTGGAAGATTAGTGGACTATCCTTTTTAGAATGGTATTACGAAAGAAAAATTGTTTACCATAATACGCTTTGGGTTTCTATTTTAAAGGATCATTAATACAACTTAAAATGATGGATTGTCTCGAGAATATCACCATTAATAGGGGTTTTTCAATAGTTATCCCATTTGATGTATCTGTGTGATTTGCATTAAATGTTTTATTGGGGAGAGTGACAATATGGGACCTAGATTATCGTGGGGTGGCAGAGAATCGAATGTATGTAAAGAAATAATGAAATGAGTGCAAACCCACAGACCCACGATGGTATTTTGAAAAATGAATAACTATCAAGAATGGATTGGTTGGACAGAGAGGATAGTGGGAAAGTGGAGTGTTAATGAAATTATTGTAGAGCTGCAGTGAGACTTCAAGAAATTTGACTAACTATAAGAGTGAATTAGGTCATCAGAATAGTTGAGGATGTGAAGTGATAAAAGGAATAGGGTATCGTGGTGTCGTGGGTTCACAGGTGTGAAAGATATGGAAAAGAGGAGGCATAATATCCTAAGGAGTACAACAGATTTAAAGAGATGAACTAAGTATGGGGAATGAGTAGGATGAATAGCTTGAGGTCATAGATGAGTGAATAAAAGAAATTATTTAGACATGTGATGAACAATTTCAAGAAAATTATATGTATTGGTGCAAAATGAAGACGGTGGAACACGATGGTGTGTTTCATAGGCTGCAGAACTTTGGACTAAGCGTTGGGTGTGTTGTGAACCTATGACAATAGTAAAAATTTCTAAGTATGGAAAAAGAGAAATCCATAGGGAGGAGAACAAAATACATAATACACATGAGGATCAACAAGGTGTTGATAGAAAATCAATTCAATTGAAGGATGACCAAACATTGACACTGTAATATATGAGGGGCACCAGAGATAACATGAAATTTGAAGAATCATGTTCCCGATACATTCTACATAGCATTTCTACAACATATTGATATGGAATCCTCAATGATCTGGAGGGATATTCTACTAAGGGTCTTATTTTGAATGACTTTTCAAGATTGAACTGAACTTTGCAAAGTAATTTTTCCTTAAGTTGGAATTTCTTGATAGGATCTTCATCCATTGTTAAATCCCCTTTCTCCAAGTGATAGTAGGAGGATATATACGATTCTTATAATGATGCTATGGGTTGTCCATTATCGTTAAGGATGTTTTTATTGTGAAGTTCTACATGTCACACTATCCATGAGATTTCATCTAAACATGGAAATATTGTTGAATGGGATGTGACTCTATGTAGTTTTTTACTTCCTTATATTCATAAATATTTTAAGTTCAGGTTCATATTCTACTTCTTGTAGCAGAACTATGGTTTTTGAACATCTGAATGACTTCACCCCATTTAACTTAAGTTTCCTTTTCTATAAATCGCTTGGTATCATCATAAATTGGCCCTGGAATGCCTTCCTCTTCTTCTTGATGGTTTCTTATTGTGGAGTCTTAGGTCATGCGGGCTTTGCCAATAGTGTTATTTCACGGTGACATACTTGAATCTACCAAAAAACATACTCACCATTAATACATCAAACCACTAATTAAAAAATATTATATTCTAATTACTTCATATGGAAAACAAGGTGTGAAGGAAAACATATGGCATTAGTTTCTAAAATCATGTCATTTTTTAGGATTTTGGGAAAAATAAGGGTTAGTGACAAACTCACTGATGTATACCTATATCGGAGTTCAAGGAGATATATTTTCCAGTAACTAGAGGTGATTCATCATCTAAAGAGGAAAGGAATATGGGTGACATGGTGAAGGCTTAGTAAAATATGATTCAATGTCCAAGGGAGGAATATATTTGGTGCATCGACCTTAATGACACCAACACCATCGACCAAAGGAGGGTTCTCGCTAGCTTTGACCATACAATATCCACTGGAATGAAAAACATGTGTCATCGATGATCATGTAAAGTTCGTCGACATAGCGAGACTCATATCAGCGCAGGTTAAAGGATGTTTTCCAACAAAGAGGATTTCTATCGAGGATGGTCACAATAACTTTGTTGGCACACAAAGGTACCATCAACACCAATTATGAAAAGTTTGTCAATACACAAGTGTTAGTATTAGTGAGGGTTAAATGAAGTTCATTGATATGAAAAATTATGTACCAACGAGAGTTATATGAAGTTCACCAATACGATTTTGAATTCAAAAATTAGCTAAGTCTATAACTAGGGTAGGGAGGTGGCTAGATCCTAAATGTTAAGAGACAATACCATCCTTGGAGAAAGCAGAGAATTTTTTTTTTTGTCTTGGGGGATTAGGGTAAGTTGTATGATCAACATCACCGAGCACTTGGAGGTTTGGATGGTTCCAAGAAGAGGCATCACGCATAGAGGTGATAGCATTTAGTAAATATCTGGTAGAGAGAGAGAGGGTCAAAATATTCATGTGATCAAAGGAAGGTATGGGAGGTGGGATTTATGGTAGGCTCTCCCACTTTGATGTAAACTTATACTTGAACTTAACCCAAATACAAAATGACAAAATACCACATGGTAATCAAAGAAAGAAAACCTACATGGAACTATGTTGACATGTGGACAGTGAGGCGGGCTTGATGGAAAGTAAGTGTTCTCCCACGAGATGGATTTGTCATGAAATTCCTCTCAAATTTCCTAAGATGAATAGAATGTGACTCAAGTGATAATGTCAAAACATCAAGCCCAATAATTTTTTTATAACCTTTTATTGGCATGAAAATCGAGAAGGGAAGGCTTGTATCAGAGTTGATGACCCAGAATTTACTGGTACAAGTTTTGTGTATCAGAGTATTGGTAACATTCATTCGAACATCATCGATGTATCCACGAAGTTGATTGAAATTTCATCGGTTATAAGGTTTATCATATTGAGGATAGTCATTTGAACCTAATCAATGTACTGGCAGAGGTGATCATAAGCTCGTCGGTATGAAAGCTTCTGTATCAGTGACGTGTATTTGTGAAGTCTACCAAATCTTGGCTAGTGTATCATAAAATTTCATCAAAACTTGGCCTACATGGTAGAACTCTTATTCATAAAATCATTAAGTATGTTTCCCTTTCAATGTTGAAAAGTTGGTCATGAACCTGTCGATATTTCTTGTATTGGTGAATTCATCATGAACTCCCTGGTATTACCAGAATCTAACAAAATTACAAGTTAAGAAATATTCTAAGTGAAAGAATGGAAGGCTTCACTGAAGATCACAAAGATGGCATAACTTCATGAACAATTTAAGATATTCTTAATAACAAAAGGAATGTACCATTTTATTGAGGAAAGTACCCTTTTCTTGGTAGTAATTGAATCTTCGAGCAATGAGACAAGAAAAGGTGAAGGAGTTTGTGCCTAACACAATAGGTCAGCAACAATATTTTTTTGGAATTAGCATAGGCTTTTTATTTCCAAAACATTATCCATGTTCTACACCAACATGCTATAAGTATGCCCATTCAAAAGTACAAATTCCTACTTAGAACATATTACCTTTACAACACCTTAATATAAAACCTTGCAAGTCCACACTACAAGCCAATTATTTTTTTATATTTGATTGTTAGAAGTGAAAATACTATCCAGTATTTACATTGTGATATGACAACCTTGAATGTGCCTTGTAGTGATTAGTACAAGCTAGGAAATTGAAAGGATAAGTTTTGATATCATGGAATATAAAATCTTTGAATACATTGCATTTGGATTGATTTTATCAATGTGTTGGACCAAACTAATGTGGTGTATCATTGGGATTAAAATTATTTATATTAAAGACAATTTTATCAAATTGAATTAATGAAATTAGTTGAAAATGATAGAGTTATTGAAAATTGTCAATTTTTAAAAGTTGTTTAATTTTAAGATTCTTATAATGTTTCTATAAATTATATAAGAATTATATAATTTGTATATTTTAGAAGTATATAAACTACAATCATGGTTTGTTATTATAGTCTATATATAATTCATACATAAAATTAGTTAAAATATGTAAAAGCATAATTATATGGAATAATTAAAACTTTCCATATTTCAAATATTAATGACTATATACATGATCTGAGTGTGAGGGCGTCTTTATCTTTTTGAGAACACAGGCTACACAAAACATAGTTAGAGAATGAAGGGGAAGGTTTCCATCCTGTATTATTGGTCCAACTCCTCCCTGTTTAGATTTGGAAGCATCCCTGCTTCTGCCACCAACGGAGGGAACTTTCATTGCACTGTCTCGACTATCATCCACTTGTCATGTCTCTAGTGTTTGGCATTATTGACCGACTGGGTAGGAACCATGATGTTTCTTGGCATGATCCATTTTTATTTGCAAGGAAGTTGCAACTGGAGTGTGTATCTGTGATAAATTATGAATGCCACTATGGTCGGCTTGTTGTTTGCGAATTTGATTTGATGATTCTGGCGTATGCAAAATGAGAGGAAGCTCTGTGGGCACTTGGGACTGAAATCCAAGATAGACCTCGAAAGTTAAGAATTATATGGAAGCATGCGTGGTATTTTTATAAGGGTGCCACTTCTGTAAATCTAGAATTAGGAGGTGGAATTATTTGGCATAGTGGCAGTCAATAAATTTGGCAGAGAACAGGGTCTCAGAGTGGTAAGTCAGCGGGTGACCTCCCTATTTACGCATCACTCCCATGGAAAACTGAGAGGTAATATGGGGTAAAGTATAACAATGTTTAATTGTTGGTTGGGTGCGACAATGGGATGCTGTAACTAGAGGACGTGTGATAGTGTCTTATAGAACCAAGAGAGATGATGGAGTCTTGGGTGATGATGCGACATGCATGAGATCAATGGGTGTAGCCTGGGCTTGAGAGGGTGGGGGCCTTGAGGGATACTGTGAGGTTTTGGAAAATTCTGGGAGTAAAGGAATTATTGTGGGAGGTTTTATATTAGTTAGGATCTCGGGGTGCACATGGCAGGTCAAACATAGAGAGACATTTGGGCTATTGATAACATGGCGCATGGCGGTGGTAGCAGTTCGTGGCTGTGGTGAAGTAATGGATGATGAAGTAAGTACATAGGTGTGCCCAGCCTATTTAAGGTGGTATTGATGAGTCTTGGCATGATACACTGCTTTTCGGTCTTGTTGGTAAGGAAGATTGAGAAGGAGGTCAGCACAATCCAGCGGTGAAACGTCGCAGATGACTGTGTCATGAAAGGGACTAATGGTGAAGGTGACGATGCAACATCTACAAATAGTAATGCGAGTACCATTCTCCTAGACCCATCCAAGTTGATATGGATCAGGGTGTGGGGTGGTCGGGAGTTTGAGATGTTGGACTAATTATTGTGATATCATATTTCTTTGTCTGTCATTGTCTAGGATGAGAGTGGCGAGTTCATCTTTAATTTTGCATTTGTGAGTGAAGAGGGGAACATTATGGCGAGCAGGTTCTGGCATAGTCATGAGAATGAGGAATGGGTATTCTTCGGTGGGGTTGGTGAGAGAGATGACTTATGGTTGCTCAGGAAACTCAGTGGGTGTGCTCTCTACAAACAAAGTTTGATGGGGGTGGCTATTTTTAATGGCTCGACAGTCAACAAAGTTATGGGAGTTGGTCTTGTGAAAATTACATTAAACTACATTTTTGGTCATCGACGAGGAAGAAGGATAAGGTTGAGAATGAGAAGGAGGTGGGTGATCAGGCTGGGTTCTATTTGGCATATAAAGAATGTGAAGAGCCATATTTATTTCTACGACTAAGGCATATAAGAAAGCCTTGTCTAAAGAAGGACTGTAAAAAATATCCACCTCCCGTCGGAGAGGTAACACTAAACTAGAGTTGAAATTGATAATTAATACCTTGTCTAGTTCATTGATATGGAGTTGGATGTGTAGCTTGCAGAAGATATTGATGTATCCTTGAACCGCCTGATTGGAAATATGATAGAGTTGTAACCACTTTGCAAGTAAGTTTTGAAGGTATCCTAGAGGGTAGAGGCATTCTCTCAATGCCTGACAGAACACATCCCATGAAGTAATGCAGAATTTTTTTGAGGAAGACCGAGTGTCGATCTCGACGATCAATTTTGCACTATCCAATTGTGTGTCCCGCCATGTTTTGGCAATTCCTTCGAGTTGAAGACTGGCTATTTGCAATTTGGTGGCCTCCTCCATCTTAGGCGAGGTTTTGAAATAAGTGGAGAGGATACGGAGCTAGGAATCCATGGTCTCTCCATTCATTTGGTCGACCAACTTAGGTAATTGAAAACGGGTGTCCAATTGCATGGTCGTTGGAGGTCTTCGTTGTTGAATTTGAATCACTTCTTGTAGAGACAACGCCAAATCTGCCACTGGGCTTGATGTGTCTGTGTTGGATTCCTCACTAGAGGTTTCTCGTTGAGGCGGCATGGTTGGTAGCCTAGAATAGACCATGAGGAGGGTGTGAAAGAATCTAGAGAATGGTGAAACACATGCTCTCAGAAGAAGTGTTTGTTGATTAAGGTTGGTTGTCATTGATGTCAACCCTTGAAGAAAGATCCATAGCACAAAGGTTTGGGTAATGGACCCAATAGTGTTTGATGTAAATATGACTCATTATTTTTTTTTCATGGTTTATAAGAAGTAAATATAGATGAACTCCAAAGTTGTCCCCTTATGGTGAAAGCCCTCACAGGAAGACGCTTTGTGGAGTAAGAGAACCCATGAAAATTGTGGAATAATGAGATGAAGGAAAGTGAATTTGTCAGGGAAATTATCCTAGATGGATAGTTCTTGTCATTTCATTTCCGGTGGTATGTTGAATGTCACATAATTCCTCACGGTTAGAGAGTTATGGCCATGAGAAGTTGGAGACCCTAGGTTTGGGTAATGGACCCAAGTTTGCTTGATGGGTAACGGTATGAGTTATGATATATTTTCAGATAATACTATTCTATATGGAT
>SNQJ01S0009500.1:128085-150980 GCA_010110895.2 Picea sitchensis | reverse complement strand
CTCACAGTGATAGTGGGACAGTGGTTCCATCATTCTACTTCTACTTCAGGGTGGCAGGACGGGGCAAGGACAGGTGGTTTTAGCCACCTTCCGGTTGTAGCTGGAGAACATTGGGGGTTGTAGCCTCCTTCTGGTTGTAGCCAGAGATTTGGGGAGTTGGAGCTTCCCTCAGGTTGTAGCCTGAGAAAATAGGAGGTTGGAGCCTCCTTCCAGTTGTAGCTGAAAACAAAGGAAGTTGGTGCTTCCAATGAATGTAATTATTCAAGAAATATAAGAAAAAGCATTCCATGGTTTTCTCCCAATTTGGGTTTCCACGTAAAAGACTGGTGTATTGTGCATGTGTGTGATTGTTGATTTATTACTGCTCATTATTGGATAATAATTCTACATTGATATAACATTTGAAGAAAAAGGATTATAATTACGTTATTACTGATTCACCCCCCCCCCTATCAGTAATCCAATAGTGTGAGACTAAGTATGAAACCCAATTGATCTGGCTTGAGGGCGAATGTTGGGCAATCTGTTTTCTAGTCAGCTACACAACAACACGTGATGGAGTGAAAAAGAGAGGAAACACATACGGTGTTATCTTTTATGAGTGGGGGTGAATGCTGGGAAAATACACCATGAGTCATCTGCACAAAAATGAATGCTGGAGTGGTCAAGATAGAAAATGAGATACATCTGGGCGCTCTTAAGAAGAGAAGAAAAAAAAATTAAAAAATGATTTTTTTGGTGTGCTCTTTATTCCTTCCTTGGTCGTGGTCATTTTGGTTCATAGATCTAAACAATGTAATCCCCTTGACTGAAGAACAAAATGCTCAGTCTCAAAACATAGATTCCCACCAGTCCCTTTGGTGCGTAGTCACTCTTTTTTCCCTCTTGAACAACAATCACGAAAATGACCATCACGTTTTTTCTCTCAGCGTAAAAAAATTTGAACGTGGTGGATGAAGTTTTTGGTCCCATGGACTGAACACACTCTAATACCAATTGATTTGAGTGTGAGTGTGTCTTTATCTCTTTGATAACGTAGGCTGCACAAAACAGAGTTAGAGAACATAGGCTACACAAAAACTTCCTCAATCGTATTATCGCTTTGAGTGTATTCTTAAACAAACAATGCCAATCTTCAAAAATGGAAGATGTTCTTTTTCCTTCTGAGATTCTTTGCGCAATCAGATATGCAAGAGAACTTTTCGACAGGATTTTATTGACATACTTAATCTTACATAAAAATTAGGCATTTCCATTATTACTTATACCGGCATATGTTTTATTACAAAAAGATTAAATGATGTTGACCTAAACTAGACATAGTATTACTTCTACTTCTCCTCTATCTTGTTGTGGGTGACTCGAACATGATATGCACCCTGTTAGGAAGGTTTCCATCTTGTCTCATTGGTCCAATAAATTATTTTCATTTATATTGTATTTTTTATTATTAGATATGATTTTATTAGGAATTGAGTTATATACAGTATTAATTGTTTAGAGAGATTTCATTAACAAAAATGATATATAACGAGAGATGAAAATTAATAGTCCAAACTTGGATTGTGGTGTTTAGAACAATGAGACAACATTACGGTGAAGTGAGTAAACATCTCAAAAACCATTTTTTTTTATCACTTTTCACATTGGTGTTCAACATATATGATCAATTGTTTTATACTTTGTAGGTTACTTTTGTGCATCAATAGTCTTTCAAAAAACATCATTGATTTGGTGAGATTTGATCACTCAATGTGGTTCTAGTTATTGACATGGAACCACTTTGATTGCTACTAATCAGTATTTGTTGACCTATTTGATATTATGTAGTCAAAAAGTAGTCATGCATATTCAATTCGTTATGGCTAATTAGTATTTCCTATTTTTATCACCTATCCTTTAGTTGAGTTTACACATTCCAACAAGTTCACAATTTTTTTCTCTTCCCCTTTGGATAATTAGAGCTCCTCCATATTTAATTGTTTTTTTATATCATACATATATTAAGGGATCAACCCACTTTTTAATATGCACCCTCTCATCACTGAAAGAATGGCATGGATTAAGTAATTTAGGCAATTATTTATCTAGATGAAACCAAGTCCATTACCAAAAACTTATTTTCATTCAAATTAGAGGTTATTTCCCACAAAATTGGAGGAAATTTTGGACATAGGATGAAAAACTCATTTGATTAATCAAACAGATGATGCTTACAAACAACTCTATTGTGAAATTGACATTAGTTGTCAATATTAACAAAAAGTAGAAGTTAAGGTATTTATAAATTGTTTTCCTAGATTTATTGCATAAGAATATTTACAAATATCCCATAGAACCAAAAATGTTAATGTGTTGGTCCCTTTTATAAGGGGGATTGCAGTTGTGATGCAAGAGCATTGCTCCACTTCAACATGTGCTAACTGATTAGCACGATTGGTGTGCATTCAAGGAAGGGAGAGGCATTGCCCTCTCATTTGGCCTTCAAACTCTAGATCATAATTAAGGCAATATATGATGACAAGTTGGAAGAGTCAAGTTGTGCCTTCGTAGAAGATATAGATAAGGTCACCGTTAATTGGCTGACAATAGGAGGGATCTGTATCTGATTTGGATCAGATTTCCATCATCGTAATCTGCCTCATTAGTCGGGTGTTTTGAATGGTGATTAGACATCACTATCCTAGTTTGGAGGGAAGATTGTTGAGCCCCTCTTGTATAACTATTTGTATTGTATGACTAAGAGAGGGTTCCAGTTGTTGGTATTTGCTGCGATAGGGAGATTGAGGAGGACCGAGACTTAGATGCAATCCAGACTCATATATTGTAACAGACATTCATATTAATAGAAAGAACATTTTTTCCTGTGTAAGATGCTTTCTATGTGTTTTATGTGTTTATGAAAGTTTATGTGTATGTTACGATTCATTTGTAGAGATAGAGTTAGAGTTCTCTATCTGTGAATGTATTGAATTAGTTCTAGGTTCTTTGGGCTGAGTGCAAGGAGTGTGCGACAGAGAGTTAAACTCTGTGATCCAATGCAAGGACTGCATGTCTGAAATCTTTTGGTTCAAAGAAGAATGTGCCAGGAGGGCACACCATAATAATTCATAGAATCGAAGGGGAATTTCAAGGTTTTTGAATACTTTGGAAATAAATTTTGCACAGTAGGAAACGTAGTGCAGAGTTACTAAATACTCTGTAAGACTCTGCTAGGAGGGCATTGAGTGAGTGTGAGCGTGCATAGAACCAACACATTCTGGAGTATTGGAGACATTGAGAGAACCCCAGGGTTTCCAAACACTCTAAGGAAGGAAGGCTTTGCAAGTGTTCATTTAGCAAGGAAATGAGATGCCTTAAAAATTCTGGAAGGGCTCAGGCATAAGCCATGAGAAGGCTCAACGAATGCAAGGAGTGCGCCAAGGGTCAGGTAAGTTCATCTTACAAGATCGGGAAAAAGAGAGTTAAGTTTCCAAGAGGGCACTATAAAGTCCACATAAGGATGTAGGAGAACTAACAAAACTCGAAGGTTTCAAGCTGAGCAAATTCTCAAGAGAGTTATCGCAAAATTCTGCAAGGAGTGCAGAAAAGGGCCGAGAACAACCTAAGTCTCAGGAAGAAAAAGAGATAAGTGTCAGTAAGGTGGAGGGATTAACCAAAGTCCCAAAGGAAATGAATTTTTCCATCGTTGGGAGGAGACAGGTGGTGAAATATCAGGAGATCTGGGAGCTAGAGCTCCAGAAGGTTTAACAATATCGAACAAAAATCTTTACAAAGTCACGAAGAGAGGTTTGAATCCAGACTGTTGGATCTGGAAGGGACGTGTGGAAGCGATCCTCACATTTCATAGGAGTATAAATCTAGGAGATATCATAGGAGGAAAATTGATAGATTCCCAAATGCCAGAGTCTGAATAGATCATAGTCATTGATTTGAAGGATGAACTAGGAGGTGAGGTAGATCTAGATTGTTCGTTGGCAAGAACAGGTGTCACTAGATCCCTCACTCTAGAACATAAATCATCCATAGGAATTAGAAAGTGGAGGTGCAAGGACTCGTGAAGCTCGAAGTCGCGAGATCATTAGAGTCGTCCATGAAGGAGGACACTTGGCAGAAGATCTTCTAGTCTAGGGACTTATCACTCCGAAGGTCTTGTGGAGAAGTGTTTCGAAATTTCCCAAAACACTGAAAGCCGAAAAAGTGAAGCCAGAAGTTCTTAGGGAGGTTTAGCCCCGGGTCATATCCTGACGTCATAGAAGGTCCTAAAATAGAGAGCTAGTGATTCCATCAACTTTATTCAAGGATCCAAGGGGAGAGCCGTGGGGTTTTGGTGGAACCCACACTTTGGAGGAAGAGGGACATGTGATAAAACATATTAGAGTTCCAAAAGGGGCCCAAAGAGCCGATTAGGCTCAGTAAATTGAACGATCCTAGACCGGGAGGTCGCATAGTCCCAAGGAGGGAAGGGGTTATGTGTCAGAGTGGTATCAAAGAATGAATTTGTTCTCGGGTAACAAAGAATAGGAAAAAGAGATACTCTTATACCAGAGTGGTATCATAGCCTAATTTTGCCTGTAGATAGCAGGTGAAGAGAGACAGAGTGAGATGCTCTGTGTATACTATTGCAAGGTGTGAAACATATGGTAGATAGTTAGGTTGGCTGTAGGTATAGCGAGATGGCCGCTGGAGGTCATAAGCATTATAGAGGAGAATATTTTCCGCAGAGAATAAAGGTGGATATGGACAAGGAGCTCAGTGAAATCCAAGTAGAGATAGAAAATATCACATTCAAAATGAAGCAGAAGGAAACGGTGCATTGGAGGTATAGGTGGGATTTGAAGAGGACAACTAAGTGGCCAATTCAGAAGTTGTCGGCCAGGAGGAAGCAACATGTGTTAAAAAGTTGGTTGATATGTGTCGAAAAAACCAATGGTGAGGGAAAGATATCTGGAAGAGGTATCATAGGTTGTCAGGTGGGCAATGAAAATGGATCAGTTGATTTTGTAAACTATCAGGAGGGAAGAGGAGGCATCATGATTTTATTGGTGGGTAAGGGAGAAGAGATGAGCTTAGTTGAGAGTTCATGTCAAGTGGTGTTGACAGGTGGAGAGGAGGTGGAAGAAAAATATCATCCATATGAATATTCATGCGGAGATACACGCCGCGTGAAGGAATATGATGACAAGTTGAAAAAAAAATTCACAGAGGAGAAGGGTCAGAGGAGTTTTTTGATCATTGAGGGAATCCATATATTCTTTCCAAGAATCTAAGGAGAGGCTAGCATAGGTGTTGCAGATGCAATGGGAGGACAAGAAGATGAGAATGTCACGAAGGAGAAGGAGCATATACCGAAATATGTCTCAATAGAAGAGGATCACTCAGTTAAGTCACTCACTCAGTGGGAGATGGATTTGAAGATGCTCGAGGGTTGGTTGAGCAGTCTATAACCAAAAGGTGGCGTCCATGAGATAGCCATAAAAAAAGAGACATTCCAACATGAGTTGCAGTTGGAGAAGGTTGGGATTGAACCAATGCAAGAATAACTGATAGGAGTTAGTCTGTTAGAGGAGGTAGTTGAACAACAGTTCAGTGGTGAGACGATGGAATTGGAGTCTGCAGCAGAGTGGCCAGTCAGCGTCATAGGATATGAAAGTAGTGTGGGAGTTCAAGATGATATACCCTTAGGGAAGCATGGAGAGTTGCAACTGAGTATACTGGATAAATAAAAACAACCAGGAGAGCAGCTGGAAGAATGGATAGAGGAGATAAGGAGGTTGATGGTGAAGTCAACGGAAGAAGCGGTGAACAAGGAGAAGTTGGAAAGAGGATAACTTGCACAAGCAATAGGGGAGATGCAACAACAAAGAAGAGGAGTAGGAGGACAACTCCAGGAGAAATTTTGGGATCCATGAGGGTTTCAACAGAGCTGGGAAGCTCATGAGCAGGAGATCATGAATTTTCATAATCATGGAGTATGATGCAGGAGCATCGCTCCACCTCATCACACGCAAACTAATTAGAATGATTAGTGGGAATTCCAGGAAGGGAGAGGCACCGCCCTCTCATTTTTCATTCAAACTCTAGATCGTAATTAAGGAAATAAATGATGACAAGTTGGAAAATTCAAGTTTTGCCTTCGCACAAGATATAGATAAGGTTTCCATTAATTGGCTGACAGAAGGAGGGATCTATGTCCGATTCAAATCAAATTTCCATCATTATAATATGCCTCATTAGTCAGACGTTTTGAATGGTGATTAGACACCACTAGCTTAGTTTGGAGGGAAGCTCGTCGAGCCCCTCTTGTATAAATATTTGTATTGTATGCCCAAGAGAGGGTTCCAGTTGTTGGTAGTTGTTGTGATAGATATATTGAGGAGTATTGAGACTCATATGTTGTCCAGACTCATATATTCTAATAAGCATTCATATTAATAGAAAGAAAAGTTTTTCTTGTATGAGATGCTTTCTATTTGTTTTATGTGTTTATGAATGTTTATGTTGTAGATGTGTATGTTAGGATTCATCTGTAGGGACAACGTTAGATTTATCTATATATGAGTGTGTTGAATTAGTTCTTGGTTCTTTAGGCTGACTGCAAGGAGTGTGCGACAGATAGTTAAATTTTGTGAGCCAATGCAAGGAGTGCATGTATGAACTCTTTTGGGTCAAAGAAGAACGTTCCAGGAGGGAACACTAGAATAGTTCATAGACTCGAAGAGGAATTTCAAGGTTGTTGAATACCTTAGAAACAAAGTCCATGCAGGAGGAAGCATAGCGCAGAGTTACTGATTACTCTATAAGACTCTTCCCAGAGGGAATTGAGTGAGTGTGAGCACACACAGAACCAACACATTCTAGAGTGTTGGAGACGTTGATAGAACCCCAAGGTTTTTGAACACTCTGAGGAAGAAAGGATTTGCAGGTGTGCATTTATCAAGGAAAGGAGATGCCATAACAATTTTGGAAGGGCTCAGGGAGAAGCCGTAAGAAGGCTCAACGAGCTCAAGGAGTGTGCCAAGGTTAAGGTAAGTTCATCTTACAAGCTTGGGAAAAACAACGTTAATTTTCTAGGAGGGCACTAGAAAGTCCACAAAAGGACGTAGGAGAACCAAGAAACTTGAAGGTTTCAAGAAGAGAAAATTCTCTGTAGAGATATCGTAGAATTCTGCAAGAAGTGCAGAAAAGGGTCTAGAACAACCTAAGTCTTAGGAAGAAAAAGAGTTAAGTTTCAATAGGGTGGAGGGATTCGCCGAAGTCCTGAAGGTAGTGAATTCATCCATCATTGAGAGGAGACATGTGGCGAAATATCAGAATATCTGGAACCTAGAGCTCTAGAAGGTTTGCCAAGAGAAAACAGAAATCTTCACGAAGTCCTGAAGAGCAGATTGAATCCATACCTTTGGATCTATAAGGGACGCGTGGAAGTGATCCACACAATTATGAGGAGTAGAACTCTGGGAGATATCATAGGAGGACAAGTGAGATACTCCCAAAGGTTGGAGTCTGAATAGATCATAGTTGTCTATCTGAAGGAGGAACTAGGAGTTGAAATAGATCTAGACTATTCGTTGGCAAGAATAGGTGTCACCGGATCCTGCACTTTGGAACGTAAATCATCCAGAGGAATTAGAGAGTGGAGGCGCAAGGACTCATGAAGCTTGAAGTCATGAGATCATCAAATACATCCATGAAGGAGGACACTTGGCAAAAGATCTGCTAGTTTGGGGACTTAGCACTCTAAAGGTCTTGTGGAGAAGTGTTTTGGAATTTCCTGAAACGTTGAAAGTTGAAAAAGAAAAGATGAAAGTGATTAGGGAGGTTTAGGCTCGGGTCATAGCGTGAGGTCATATGGTATAGAGGTCCTAGCACAGAGAGCTAGTGTTTCCATCAACTTTGTTCAAAGAGCCAAGGGGAGAGCCAAGGGGTTTTGGTGGAACCCACACTTTGGAGGAAGAGGGACCTATGATAAAATACATTGGGGTTCCAACAGGGGCCCGAAGAGTTGATTCGACTCAGGAAATTGAACAATCCTTTATCGTGAGGTCACGTAGTCCCAATGAGGGAAGGGGGTCTGTGCCAAGTTAGTCAACAACAAGGACATGCGTTAATGTCACTTTTCCTATTGTCCTTTTTAGAAGAAAAAAATAAATCGAGAACTTATTTTATATTTTATCGAAGTTCAGAGTGAATTGGATCAAGGAAATATATCTTTTGGTCACTTCTCCCTTTCCATTATTAGAAAGAAAACTATGACTTATAGAGATAAATAACTAATGAAGTGTAATTGTTTTAGTTTCATGGAATTTATTCTGAAATAAATTTTATATTACATTTGCAAATGCCACAATAACATCATTTTTAAACATAAAAAAACAACTTTGGATATTTCTAAGAGTACCAAACCGGTAGTCATTACAAATTTGTCATTAAAAACATGGACACTTGTAGATGAGTGGCAACTTGATTCAATATTAGATTACACAATGAGTTAGGTCCCATTAAAGTCATTTTTTATTTTTTCCTAACCATACTCATAACAATATGACTATGTTTAGGCCATTCATATAACCATTAAGATAGGAGACATCATGTTAAATAAAGGTAGATGCATCATCAAAAAATTGACCAATGGTTGAGTTGTATATCTTTCTTGATCCCTAGCTAATGAAAAACTCCCTTTCATTCCCCTTGGTAATTTCATAAGGACCACAACCCAAAGAGGAATCCAATGTTAGTTGGGACCCCTAAATACTAGTTTTAAATCCACCAATGAAATAAGGTGGAAATGAAACAACAAGTATGATGAGACATATTATCTTCTACAATTATGAATTTATGCACAACTTTGACAAGGTGACTTTGTTATGATTATTTTATTTCATGTTAATGAACACTTACATAAGGTGGCCATGGAACAATAAGTATGATGAGACATATTGTCTTCTACAATTATGAATTTATGCACATCTTCTGTTATTGGATAAATTGGTAGGTGCGAACACTAACTGATCTCCCTAGATCCACCTAGATCTAGAACACAACACACCAGAACATGATTCTTTCCTTAAGTTTTAAATATTGAATTTACTAACTAAAGAGGGATGGGTGACATACCATTTAAATGCCACTTCCTCTCACTATCGCCATCTTAGCTCCGTTCCAACACTCATACAGTGATGATCCTGCAAAAGAACACAACCAACCAAAGTTATAGTAATAGCATAAACTCAATATAAACCTATGTATGTGATCAAGGAATCATACAATAAAAGACAACAAGATTTATAGGAAAGAATCATATTATTGTATCATATTAAATGTGAAAGAGAGATTACAATTGTGGCCTTGATGTCGTAAGGTCCCTTCCAACTGTCCTTCATTCCCCACACACTTCTTGCTCCAAGGATTCTGAGACCATCGATCTGATAGATACTCACAATCGATCTTGACAAAGAAAATCTTAAAGCCACTCCAACCAAGCTAACAATCCTAAGCCAAAAACAACTAACATTCTCCATGAGAGCTCCTCTCCTTTTATAAGTTGAAGAGGATAAGGTGAGGAGGTTAGAATGATCCCACTTGTTGTGCCTCTTTTTTCACCTGAATGAGAAAAATAGAGGTGCTTACAAGCTTAGTTGGGTCAGCTAAGCAAGACAACAGTGAAGGAAAGGGTTAGAAAAATAAACATAAAATATTAAACTAAGAATTAAACTAAGAAAGGAAAGAACAACTAAACTATCGATCACAAGGGCATAAGAATAAGAAATAAACAAGACTCATGTCACCAATGGAAAGGATTGTACTAGTGAAAATAAAACACTGAGAAGAAAGAGGAATTTGGGTCACTTATTCCTCCAAGGGAGGGCTCTTGGATCCCCACAATTGAGCTCTTCTTACAACTTTGAAACTTGAAAGAAATGGTGAAAGAATCCCAAGCTAACCCACTCAAAAGGTGATGTGGATTGCCCAAATGGAATGGTGCTAGTATGCTCTTGGTGAAAAAAGAGGATTCCCCAAGAGAATAACAGTAGCATAACCTTGCAAATGAATTCCTTGAAAATGTAGTGCACCCATGGCCTTATTTTATAGCACCACTTTGAGGTACTATGCAACCAACTTTTAGTCTCAAAAGGGGTTGTTTAGGGAATTTTTAGGTCTTTGACCAGCCACCCAGTCGAATCCAGTTGAGATTTGGATGTCAAATCAACCTGGAAGATGAACCATAAGTGGGTGGGAGGTCGACTAATCTCATAAATGCGTCGTTTCTCAGGTGTGCATGTCTTTTAGTGACCACAGTCGCGCATCATGCGCATGTGCACTTTTCTTGCATTTTTGGATGGCACATGTGCACGCGCACCTTGTGTAGTCATAACACATCTTGATTTTATAACTGGTTGTATAGTTTTGGACCTTTTGGAAATACTTTTTTGGTAATTTTTGTCCGTGGGTGAACTCATAGCAGCTTGAAGATGCTAGATTCCTGTAACCATTTGCGGAAATTTTTTTAGTGATAATAGATGCTCCCTAATGGATGATGTTAGGAGAATACGTATAGACAAAATTCATCAATGTTTCTTCTACTAAGAGTACCATTGTAAGAAAGAGCGATAATGAGAATATAAAGAGTGACCCATTGGAGGGAGAAGGGAACTTGTATGACCCGACTTTTTGCAAGGTGTGTAAAATAACTTTTGTAAAACGAGGTGGGCATGCCCCGTGCTCATGTCATGTAACTCAAAAAAGGGTGTTGTATAGTAACTAAAATTGTGTGTTGATGTAGACCACTGCAGCGCCCTCGGGGGCAGTTTTGATAAAGGCAGAGGACAAGTCTGATGAGGAACATACTCTGAACAGTAGAAAAGGAGACTTGGAAGAAGTATCAGGGATGTTGTGGGCATGGATAGCCCATCCAGGTTTAGAGGTCTTCGATGAATATAAGAAACAACTGCAATAGTCGCAAAGTAAGACCCACCATAACATGAGAAAGTGTTGAAGTTGAATGTT
The DNA here is from genome assembly GCA_010110895.2 of Picea sitchensis. Taxonomy (NCBI): domain Eukaryota; kingdom Viridiplantae; phylum Streptophyta; class Pinopsida; order Pinales; family Pinaceae; genus Picea; species Picea sitchensis. The sequence continues at coordinate 139,973 of SNQJ01S0009500.1, read as the reverse complement.
ATGGGGGTCAAGGACAGTAGGGAGAAATTATGGTTCTCCTTGTGCCATCCGATACCTCTCACTAGAAACTAAATGAGAGTCAAGATATTGTCACCCTTCTAGAAACTGTGTTGATGTCGACAAAAGGGGGACGCAACTCCAAGAAGAAAAGGGCTTCGTGAAATCTACTAGGTGAGGTTAGGAACTGAGGAGGTACATGGACGAAGTCAGGAAGTGTGGAGACTCAAGACTGCCCTTGGTTGGGGATATATGCGAAGTATAAGTGGCCGCAACCATTGAACTATGTCGAGTGTCAGGGGGACAACAAGACATGGGATAAGTTTTGCCAGAGGCGGGACAAACTGAAAAAACGCAGAGAGCATAGGTAGGTGGCCTGTGGGATACTCAAAGTATATGGATGATGTCAATAAGAGTATATGATAAGGAGTGCCCCAACCAAGGGCGAGATGGGTTGCATTTTCCAGGAAGGTCACCAAAGGTGACGACAAAAAGCTATGTAACATGCTCGAAATAATGGCTTAATTACAAAAATAATTAAAAAATCTGTGGGGATAATAATGCAGATACAGAAACGGGTGCCCCAGTGTAGGAGGGCTTGGCCTGGGGATGGCGCAAGTTGGTGGAAAAAACAAGTGGAGGGTGGGGGGCCCATAGGCTGGTTTCTGTAGTAGGGTAATTTATGGAGGGAAATCTGAGGATGGGCAGACTGATGATGGGCGAAATGGATGGTAAATGATGTTGCAGGAGTGCAGTAAAAATAATCCATGAGGAAGTGCCCTAGGATTCCAGTGGGTAGGTTAGCAGCAGTAGCAGGTGTTGTGATGACTAGATGGTTACCTCCAGGTTCGGAGGGACCGATAATGGGTGGGGCACCACCGCCTGAGGGAGCACTAGCAGGTGGTTCTCTAGAGGAACCATGAGTGTCTCTCTGTGTATTTTTTTGTATATTATATAGGTTGGTGAGCCTGTTTGGTGTGGAGACACCATTTTTGTACTGAGGTGTTTCACTGGCTTGTGGATTTTGTATATGATGTATTCTATGTGTATGTAGATATTTTGATGACTCTTTTGACCGACATTTATATATATGGATATACATTTTTGGGTCTTTGTGATGTTCACATGTGTGTGAGAATTGTTTAATGTTGTATATGAAGTCTAATCTATATGTTGTGACGGACTTTTGATGATTTATGTGTGTGTAAAGGTGTCTTGATGTGATATATGCCAATCTAGTACAATGTTAGCGAGGTTATCTGTAATTTGATTAAATTGTCTTGGAATATGTGTAAATGTAATGAAATCAAAATGTCGAGATAAAAGTCTAACTTGCAGGTATTTGCGAAAAAGGCAAGGATCGCATACATGGTACACATTGTTGAGTTGGAGGACGACTAGTTGGGAGTCAAGTAAGACGCTAAGGTGATGAATACGATGATGGCTGACATCAACGAGGAGGCCAATGACGCTAGTGTACTCGGCTTGGACTATGGTCGCCAATCTGTTGTGCCTCTTTTGTCACCTGAATGAGAAAAATAGAGGTGCTTACAAGCTTAGTTGGGTCAGCTAAGGAAGACAACAGTGAAGGAAAGGATTAGAAAAATAAACATAAAATATTAAATTAAGAATTAAACTAAGAAAGGAAAGAACAACTAAACTATTGAGCATAAGGGCATAAGAACAAGAAACAAACAAGACTTGTGTCACCAATGGAAAGGATTTCATTAGTGAAAAGAAAACATCGAGAAGAAAGAGGACTTTGGGTCCCTTATTCCTCCAAGGGAGGGCTCTTGGACCCCCACAATTGAGCTCTTCTTACAACTTTGAAACTTGAAAGAAATGATGAAAGAATCCCATGATAACCCACTCAAAAGGTGATGTGGATTGCGCAAATGGAATGGTGCTAGTATGCTCTTGATGAGAAAAGAGGATTCCCCAAGAGAATAGCAGCAGCATAACCTTACAAATGAATTCCTTGAAAATGTAGTGCACCCATGGCCTTGTTCTATAGCACCACTTTGAGGTATTGTGCAACCAACTTTTAGTGTGAAAAGAGGTTGTTTAGGGAACTTTTAGGTCTTTGACTAGCCACCCAGCCGGATCAAACCGAGATTTGGATGTAAAATCAACTTGGAAGTTGAACCAGAAGTGGGTGGGAGGCCAACCAATCTCATAAATGCTCCATTTCTCAGGTGTGTGCGGCTTTTAGCGACCAGAGTCGCGCATCGTGTGCATGTGCGTTTTTCTTGCATTTCTCTGATGCATGTGCACACGTGCCCTGTGTAGTCATAACGCACCTTGATTTTATAACTGGTTGTATAGTTTTGGACCTTTTGGAAATGCGTTTTTGGTAATTTTGGTCCATGGATGAACTTATATCTGTTTGAATATGCTATATTACTATAACCATTTGCGGATGAAATTTCAGTGATAATAGATGCCCCCTGATGGGTGAGGTTAGGAGCATACGTATCTGAAATTCATCAATATTTCTTCTACTTAGAGTACCATTGTAAGAAAGAGTGATAGTGAGAATATTAAGAGTGACCCATTGGAGGGACAAGGGAACTTGTAGGACCCGACTTTTCTCAAGGTGTGTAAAATAACTTGTGTAAAAACGAGGCGGGCATGCCCCGTGCTCATGTCATGTAACTCAAAAAAGGGTGTTGTATAGTAACTGAAACTGTGTGTTGATGTAGACCATTGCAGCACCCTCAGGGGTGGTTTTGATAAAGGCAGAGGAAAAATCTGATGAGGAACATACTCTGAATAGTAGGAAAGGACACATGGAAGAAGTATTACGGATGCTATGGGCATGGATAGCCCAACCAAGTTTAGAGGTCTTCAGCGATTATAAGAATCAACTGCAATAGTTTCAAAGTAAGACCCACCGTAACATGAAAAAGTGTTGAAGTCAAATTTTATGGGGGTCAACAACAACAGGGAGCAATTATGGTTCTCCCTATGTCGTCCGAGACCTCTCATTGGAAAGGAAATGAGAGTCAAGATACTGTTGCCCTTCTGGAAACTATGTTGATGTCAATAAAAGGGGGATGTGACTCCAAGAAGCAAAGGGCTTCGTGAAATCTAATAGGTGAGGTTAGGAACTGAGGAGGTACGTGTATGAAGTCAAGATGTGTGGAGACTCAAGACTATGCTTGGTTGGGGATATATGCGAAGTATAAGTGGCCGCAACCCTTCAACTATGTCGATTGTCAAGGGGACAATAAGACGTGGGATATGTTGTGCTAGAGGCGGGATAAAGTGAACAAACTTAGAGAGAAGAGGTAGGTGGTCTGTGGAATACTCAGAGTATATGGATGATGTCAATAGGAGTAGATGATAAGGAGTTCTCCAACCAAGGGCGATATGGGTTGCGTTTTCCAAGAAGGTCGCCAAAGGTGATGACAAAAAGCTATGTAACATGCTATAAATAACGGCTTAATTACAAAAAGACTTAAAAAATTCGTGGGGATAATAATGCAGATACAGAAATGGGTGCCCCAGTGTAGGATGGCTTGGCCTGGGGATGGTGCAAGTTGGTGGAAGAAACAAGTGGAGGGTAGGGGCCCCATAGGCTGGTTTCTGTAGTACGGTAATGTATGGAGGGAAATTTGAGGATGGGTAGACTTATGATGGGTGAAATGGATGGTAAATGATGTTGCAGGAGTGCAGTAAAAATAATCCGTGAGGAAGTGCCCTGGGATTCCAGTGGGTAGGCTAGCAGCAGTCGCAGGTGCTGGTATGACTGGGCGGTTACCTCCAGGTCTGTAGGGACCAATAGTGGGTGGGGCACCACCACCTGAGGGAGGGCCAAGAGGTGGTGCTCTAGAGGCACCTTGAGTGTCTCTTTGTGTATTTATTTTTATATTATATAGGTTGGTGAGCCTGTTTGGTGTGGAGACACCATTTTTGTACCGAGGTGCTTCACTAGCCTACGGATTTTGTATACGACATATTCTATGTGTATGTAAACATTTTGATGAGACTTTTGACCAACATTTATATATATATATATATATGGATATACATTTTGGGGTCTCTGTGATGTTCACATGTGTGTGAGAATTGTTTAATGTTGTGTATGAAGTCTAATCTATATGCTGTGACAAACCTTTGATGATTTATGTGTGTGTAAAGGTGTCTTGATGTGATATATGCCAATCTAGTACAATGTTAGCCATGTTATCTGTAATTTGATTAAATTGTCTTGGAATATGTGTAAATGTAATGAAATAAAAATGTTGAGATAAAAGTCTAACTTGCAGGTATTTGCGAAAAAGGCAAGGATCGTGGACACGATACACATTGTTGGGTTGGAGGACGACTATTTGGGAGTCCAGTAACACGTTAAGGTGATGAATACGATGATGGATGAAATTGGCAAGGAGGCCAATGACGACAGTGTACTCGGCCTGGAGTATGGTCGTGAATCCGTTGCACCTATTTTGTCACCTGAATGATAAAAATAGAGGTGCTTACAAGCTTAGTTGGGTCAACTAAGCAAGACAATAGTGAAGGAAAGGGTTAGAAAAATAAACATAAAAGATTAAACTAAGAATTAAACTAAGAAAGAAAAGAACAACTAAACTATTGAGCATAAGGGCATAAGAACAAGAAACAAACAAGACTCATGTCACCAATGGAAAGGATTGTATTAGTGAAAATAAAACACCGAGAAGAAAGAGGACTTTGGGTCTCTTATTCCTCCAAGGGAGGGCTCTTGGACCCCCACAATTGAGATCTTCTTACAACTTTGAAACTTGAAAGAAATGGTGAAAGAATCCGAAGCTAACCCACTCAAAAGGTGACGTGGATTGCCCAAATGGAATGGTGCTAGTATGCTCTTGATGAGAAAAGAGGATTCCCCAAGAGAATAGCAGCAGTATAACGTTGCAAATGAATTCCTTGAAAATGTAGTGCACCCATGGCCTTGTTTTATAGCACCACTTTGAGGTATTGTGAAACCAGCTTTTAGTGTGAAAAGGGGTTGTTTAGGGCACTTTTAGGTCTTTGACCAGCCACCCATTCGGATCCAGTTGATATTTCGATGTCAAATCAACTTGGAAGCTAAACCGGAAGTGGGTGGGAGGCCAACCAATCTCATAAATGCATCATTTCTCAGGTGTGCATGGATTTTAGCAACCACGGTAACACATCATGCGCATGTGCACTTTTCTTGCGTTTCTGGATGGTGCATGTGCGTGTGCACCCTGTGTAGTCATAACACACCTTGATTTTATAACTGGTTGTATAGTTTTGGACCTTTTGGAAATTATTTTTTGGTAATTTTGGTCCATGGGTGAGCACATGGCTGTTTGAAGATGCTGGATTCCTGTAACCATTTGCAGACAAAATTTCAGTGATAACACCACTAAATCATGAATCGAGTAAGATCCAAACCATTCAGATGCAACCTCACCATGGAAGTTTCTCCTTCTAGAAGCATCGAGAAGATGCTCATTTTTCCCACGTATGAGCATTCTCGCACCCTTCTTATAGATAAACCTGTGAACCTCTCGTAACCCAGCTATGGTGAAGCCTGCAAGAATTAGCTATTCTCGCACCCTGCCTATATAACAACCTACGAACATCCTCTTTAATAGGGTTTTTACAAAGGAGAATGCAATTTATTTTCTCAGGAAAAGTTCTTCTCTCTTCTTTCTTTAGGAACTCATGCCACTAACCCCTTTGAAGGTAACAAATAGATTTACATCATTAACGGTCATAGGGATGATGAAAATAATGTGCAACAACTTTGAAAAGGTGACTTTGTTATGATTGTTTTATTGCAGGTTAATGAACATGTTATCACCATAACAATTCGGTATGGACTACAAATTTCAAATTTAGCAGAGGGATAAAGCAGTGTAGAGATATGGCATGTTTTGGAGGACCAGACTACATATGGCGAAGAAGGGCCAATATAGCGGAGGCACGAAAGGTGGGGCCTGGCGGACCATAGATCTTGAAGCGGCCCAGATCAACGACCAAGACCCATATCGGGCGGTGAAATAGCGCAAGGTTTAATTATTCGAGAGAGGGCCAGGGAAAATACCATGGTTTCATTTCATGGATGCAAGGTGCCACTATAGGTACATCAGGGTGAAAAGTGGTCTACTCAAAACCATTTTTTCCAATCCGCGATATCAGAATTTGATGGGACACGGTGGACTGTAGATATTGAAGTGGCCCAAATCAAAGACCAAGACACATATCGGGAAGTAAAGTATCATGGAGGATAATTTTTCTAGGGTGGGCCAGGGAAAATACCATGGTTTCATTTCGTGGATGCGTGGCACCGTCAAAGGCATATCGGGGCGAAAAACGTTCTACCTAAAACTGTTTTTCTAACCCCCGATATCGAAAGGTGCATATAAAAGGAGGACCCCGGTCATTATTTTATGATATTTCAAAATGATCGAACGTTTGAAAATTTGCGCAAACCCTCCATTCAAAATTAAATCTCAACAATGAACCATATTCAAGCATTCTCCTCCGATTTACAGGTATTTTTGATCATGTCCACCAGCCCTGTCATTTTATCCATGAAAGAGAAAGACTCTGCCTCTAAAGAAGAAGCCCTAATTGACAGGGATTCCGATTTATTTGACACATAAATACAGTCTCACCCATTTTCATGTCCAATTCCAATCTGCTAGACAACGTTGGAAAACAAATACCCTTCCTCGAAGCATCCCAAGTGTCCATTACCCCTTATGTCATAGAAGTCATTTTCCCTTTCCCAAACATCATAAGTTGGTGTGTGGAGTAGTATTTGCATGAATAAAAGGTCATTTTGAATAAGTTAGGTTCAGAAGTATTATGCGAAATAGATAGTCCGTCAATTCAACACACCCTCAGTATACTAGAGTCTTCCCTCACAATGTCAGAGCCTTCGAGGAAGAGAAAATGATCATCATCTACAAAGAATGTCCCCCTGAAGTAAAAAACCTATTTCTGCAAACCATTGTTATGTATGAACACCGTTCTGAAAGTCTGTCATTACCTATCAATGTAAGCATTATGATTATTGAGGTCCAGTGGGCTTGTTCCCTACTTATTCAAATTTAGTGTTGGATAACGACAAGTTTGTAAAAGAAGTCATGTTGGGTTTCTTGTTGACCTTTTTTATGTTAGAGTCTATTCGATCGGTTTGCATAAGTTTTGACAAGTTCATTTATGACAATATGCACCAACAACTGGTAAATTTCAATTCATTAAGACAATTCAGGTACTACAAGCACTTGTTGAGAATGTTCTTGGAATCAAATAAGACCGAATTTCCTGAAGAAACATTCATCTCAACTGAATGCAAAAGGATGATCATGCTTATTTTCATAAACAAGATCATGTCTAGGGTTTATATTCTCATCTTCGGCACAGACCTACCAAGGGTTTTGGAAGAAATGAAAATCTCTTTGCAACCGAATACAGAGAACATGGTGGGAGACTGGATGTTGTTCATACAATACACTATAATTTGTCTATATGGTTATCAAGAAGGAACTCACCTTTTTCCAGTCTTTTTGACTCCCAGAGTCTTTACCTTGGAATTCATCAGACAAAGCATCATTTCAAAGATGAAGCATTTTATGAAAATGCACAAAGCATCTAACTTAAAATTACCTTTCATGGTAGGACCATTTGTGGTAAAGAATAGGTCCAGTTTACCTCAGATCTGAGCCAAACTCAGTGAATTTGGGTTTACATAGTTACAAAATATGAGATATGACCTGCACCAAGTCATATCTAAGAGAAGACTGATGAGCAGACAAGGCCCCTACGAGCATGAGCAAGTTGAAGAATTTGATAGATTGGCAAACTTGGAAGCCTGTGAAAATATGGAAATCACTTTGCAACTTGATCATACACAACAAATAGAGTCTTCCCCTCAGCAAATCCAAACACAAAAAAATTCCCCAGAGTTGATTATCAAAGATCCAAATATGAGTGTTTATAACAAGAGGAGTAGTTTAGAGGCACTAGGTGCCAGTAGTCAGCAAACTATTCTCAAGAAAATGAAAATCATACCATCTTCTCAGGTAGTGGACCTAGAAGAAGAAGAAACTAAAGATAAAGAAAGCATGGATATGGTGGAAAGTGAAACCAAGAACAAAGAGGCTGGTACAGGAAGCATGACACAAAGTGAAAGAAGCTTAAGGTTTTTCAGCAGTAAGAAACATGTATATAGAAAGACACCTGGGGTAGTTTATCAGTCCAAATAAGACTTAATGAACCAGTATGTTGTGAAGGGAAGTGTGGACAATAGTGAAATAAGAGACCTATTTCCCAAGGTAGAGAATATTTCCCAGCATAAAGCTTCCCTGATCTCAGTCAGGGATGTATAAAGAAAGACATTTAACATAGCAGTGGTTGATGATGATAAGGTGTCTGAAATCAAGATGCATTATGATAATATTGGTTCTCCAGATAAAGTAAAGTTACACAGGAATGTCAGTGACATGCTATATTCAAACTACCTGAGTTTGGGTCTAAGGGTTTCAATACTGACAACACATGCACTCAAATTAGATGGACAACTGAAGCAGGAGAAGGCATCCAACAAAGCCTGGAAAACACAGGTCAGGAGATTGGAATTTGAAGGCCCTCAAGGGGTAAAAGATTCTTTATACGATAAAGAGGAGATGATCCAAATCCTAAATAAGAATATAAAGATGTCCTCCACAGACAACAGAGTTGGTTGCTCGAGAGAAATAAAAGGAAACATTCAGACAAGAAGCATTAGATTACAAAGCTAAAGTGTTGCAACTAGAAAAAGAGAAAGAGAATTGATTACAGGGATAGGAAACAACATCAGATATGGATTTTATTGTACCTTCAAATACAAAAGCTAGTTCAAGAACTGATGGATTGGTTCAAGTTATGTCCCAGGTAAGCTTAAAAATAGGGGAAATCAAGAGCCTTAAGGAGATCATAGAAAAAATGCAGCAAGATATGAAAATGAATAATGAAAAAATGGCCCAATTTCAAAAAGAGAATCGAGACTTGCAAAAGAGGGTGAATAAGATGAAAATAAGGTTGAAGGGTAAAGCACTATTGCAAGGATCTAAACACGTAATATGGGATGTTGTTGCTACCGAAGCTGCTAAATTCAGGTTTTATATGAATTTTATAAATGACAGAGACAACGTGGCCCTCACTGCCCGAAGTAGATGTACTGTTGTTAATGAGACACTGGCAAAAAATCCCTCGAAATGGGCCCAGAATGTTATTTATTTGCTAAATTATATGCCCACTATCAATCTTCAGACCATTGGGGTAAAGGAAAAAAATGCACTAATAATTTGGGCCAAGAGGATCACTGCTAAACACAATTTTCTCAAATCTGTTCAAACCAAAGCTGTGCAAATGGAACATAGTATACAAGAGTTTAAGGATTCATTTGAACAATTTTTTATCAATGACATCCCACCATTTTGGGATGGTAAAGGGAAATTGTACGACCAAGAAGAATACAATTCTCTCCTCACTCAGCACAGAATAGATCATTCGATATTTGAAGACCTAAAAGAGAACTTGAAGCGACCCAATTTGGTAGAACACTTGGCTGCAGAATTTGAAATTTTGAATCAGTTCAAAATAGTAAGGACCAAGCTGCCAACTATGTCTTATGCTACTTTCATTGACCTGGAGATTTTGATAATAGAAATGATGGATTATGAGATTCCTTCTGACTCATAGTGGAAGGAAATCGTGTGGCTAGGCAAGATGAAATGTAGTTTTTCAGGAACTAGTAAGTGACCTCCAAGTGTCACCAAACTAGCGAATTCGATAGAGGATTAGAGCGAGACAGATGGAAAAGAGGAATTTGAGCATTCAGAAAGACCCGTCCCTAGTTTTTAAACGTATTTTGTTTAATCATTGTAAATCGGTTCATATACCGAGACTGCTAGTTGAAATTAGTTTAATCCGTTTTAGAAGCTGAAATGTTTCAGTTTCATGCATTGTAATCGAATTGTATAAATACTCGGACACTTGAATGAATTAATGTTGACAGAAGTGAAAGGGAACCTTTTTGGTTGTTTCAAACTCTATTGTAACTTTTTTAAGCTAAATTGAATATATATGCAGAATCTTTTGAAGTCTCTATGAAAAGATTCTAATGGTTGTGATATGAGCTTTGTCTCCCTTCATTGTATGTATTTCATATGTTCTTTTATTCCATTTGCATTTTCTTTTATTTAAATTAGATATTTAAAGGCCCATAATTCATCTTGTGATGTTATTGTCTTAAGCAATTTAAATTGTGTAATTTTCTTCTTAATGAATTCAGAATTCATTTCAGTAATGCTCTGATGTAGTTATTTTTTTTCTCTATCTTCCTACACTCTACTTAAATTCAAGTATAAATTAGATTCATTGCCTCATTTATCCTTTATCCTTTGGATATTTCTACCAGTTGATCATTGTTTTCATTCACTTTCATAGTTTTGACTCCATATCCCTGAGTGTTCCTCCCCTTCCTTTCCAACAACTTTATTAAAACCCCCAAAACAAACCAAATCTAACCATCGATTTCCAAATAAATATCAAGTGATACGAGAGATCCCTCTCTTAGTTGAGAAATATAGTGCTTCATCTCTAAATTAGGTTGAAACAGTTACCTCTGTCATTTTTCTATCAGCCAGACAAAATTTATAGAGTGCTAAAATTCTGGCGTCGTTGTCGGGGATGAAATTGAAAAAATCTTCCCTGGGAAAAATGACTTAATGCTTTAATTTGATCCCTGAGGGTGATAGTGGATCAAATACCTTATTGGATGATATTATTTTTACCCTGGAAACTCCGTTACTCAGATATTAGGTGCACCACATCGTGTGAGATAGAAATCCTGGCCCCCAAGAGAATTCACACTAGGAGAAACCCAGACCTAGAAGATGCAATCCCTATGTTTGACCCTGAAAAGATTATACATAAAAGAAAATAAAATCCAATAACCCTAGTGTTGCGTCCAAACCAATATTTGTCTTTTCCCAAGGACAGAGTGACTAGCATTGAAGACATTGAGTTTGACGTGAAATTTGAACAATCATTGTTCAAAACTAAATCTGAATCTTGTTTAAACGAGACCATCTTTGACGAAAAGAGATTCCAAGATTTGATTTTATCCACGTCTTCCAGGACTATAGTGACCCCTGCTCAAAACCAACATCTTCTTTGACCCCTCACAATAGCTATGGTAGCTATATTTTCTCCCCTCATACTGCCTGCTCAACTACATGATTTACCTCAAGAATACAACCTAAGGATCAAACTATAAGACATTCAAGGTAATATGTTAGATTAGAAGGATCTAGATTGGTTTAATGATTTCATATACTTGGAAGAGGTGGAATTTGAAGATGTGAAAATGAGGTTGTTTACACAAAGCCTTGCAGGAGATGAGAAAGTGGTTCAGAGGCCTTCCACTAGCTAGTATTGCAGATTTCAAGGCCTTTGAAACCATCTTCCTTGCAAAATGGGGAGATAAGAAAAATTCCCTTCAATTGGTGACCCAATACAACAACATGAAAATATCACCTGATGAAATAGTGCAAGAGTTTTCAACCAGATTCATGAATTTCTATAATTTGATTCTGTTGGATTACTGAAAGGGGGGATGAATCAATAATAGCGTAATTATAATACTTTTTCTTCAAATGTTATATCAATGTAAAATTATTATCCAATAATGAGCAGTAATAAATAAACAATCACACACATACACAGTACACCAGTGTTTTACGTGGAAACCCAAATTAGGAGAAAACCACATAATACTTTTTCTTATATGTCTTGAAGAATTACATTCATTGGAAGCACCAACTTCCTTTTTTTTCCAGCTGCAACTGGAAGGAGGCTCCAACCCCCTAGTTTCTCAGGCT
>SNQJ01S0009500.1:98867-125541 GCA_010110895.2 Picea sitchensis | reverse complement strand
CCATCAAGGAAAGAAGGTACAGGAAAAGAAAATTACTTCATGTTGATTATTGATGACTATTCTAGACTAACTTGGGTTGCCTTTTTGAAAGAAAAATCTGAAGCATTTGAAAAATTCAAAGTATTTAAGGCTCTGAATGAGAATCAAATAGGAAAAATCTTAAAGGCAGTAAGGTTTGATAGGGGAGGAGAGTTTAGTTCAGGGAACTTCAAAGAGTTATTTGATAAGCATGGTATCAAAAGAGAGTACACAATTCCAAGGACTCCACAGCAAAATGGAGTTGTTGAGAGGCATAATAGGTCAGTACAACAAATGGAAAGATCAATGATGAATGAAAGGAACATACCTCAGACATATTGGCTGGAAGAAATTCATACAACTGTTCATATCCTTAACAAATCTCCTATTAGACCACACAGTGACAAGACCCCTTATGAACTTTGGTTTGGAAGACCTGCTTCAATCAAGCATTTTAAAGTTTTCGGGAGTAAATGTTATATCAAGAACAATGATGAAAATATTGGCAAATATGATGACCGGGCTGATGAAGGTATCTTCTTAGGTTATGCTACAAGTAGTAAAGGGTATAGATGCTATAATAAGAGACTGCATAAACTAGTTGATTGTATAGATATAAAATTTGATGAAGAAATCTCAGTTAGAAATGTAAGCAATGTTGAACCAAGAACAAAAGATAAAGTTGAAGATGAAGATGAACAGGTCCAAGGATCTGAAAGAGAAGAGTCTAGATCAGATGAAGATACGAATATTCAAACTGACACAAATAAGAAGAAAGAAGAAAAATCACCTCTCAGAACTATTAGAAAGAATCATCCTGAAAATCAGATAATTGGGAATATAAATGAAGGAGTTCAGACAAGAAGGAAATTGATTAAAGACTCAGAACAATCTCATGTTGCCTTTTTATCTATGACTGGACCTAAATTTTTTGAGAAAGCTAGCCAGGAAGATAATTGGATCAGAGCAATGAATGAATAGCTTGATCAGATTGAGAAGAACAATACTTGGGATCTTGTCCCTAGACCTGAAGATAAGAATGTAATAGGTTCCAAATGGGTGTTTAAGAATAAAATGAATGAAAAAGGACAAGTTGTTAGAAATAAAGCCAGATTGGTCTGTAAAGGATATGCACAAGTTGAAAGTCGGGACTTTGATGAAACTTTTGCACCAGTGGCAAGATTGGAAGCTATCAGAATGTTTCTTGCTTATACATGTCATAAGAACTTCAAAGTTTATCAAATGGATGTTAAGTCAACATTTCTTAATGGAGATCTAGAGGAAGAAGTATATATGGAGCAACCTAAAGGATTCTCATTGACAAGTAATCCTAATTATGTTTGTAAGCTGACGAAGGCCTTATATGGACTAAAACAAGCACCACGAGCTTGGTATTATAGACTGGACAAATTTTATACAAGAAAAAGGGTTCAAGAAAGGTACTGTTGACAGTAACCTTTACATTAAGTCTGAAGGTGATAATTTACTAGTTGTGTTGGTTTATGTAGATGATATTATTTTTGGTTGTACTAATGAATCATCTATCCAGTGGTTTGCTAATTCTATGCAAACAGAATTTGAAATGTCCATGATAGGACAACTGTCATATTTTCTTGGCCTACAAGTAAAACAAAGCTCTGCGGGAATTTTTATTTCTCAAGAAAAATATTTGAAAGAGATGTTGAATAAATTTCATATGGAAGATTCCTCTACAGTTAGCACACCTATGGTGGTTGGTTGCAAGCTGAGTAAAGATGATTTCTCACCTGATGTTAATCAAAGGACATCTCTCTATGATAGGCAGTCTTCTGTACATCACAACATCCCGTCCTGATATAATGCAAGTTGTTGGAATGGTAGGTCGTTTTCAGTCTGATCCTAAACAAATTCATTTGGTAGCTGTCAAAAGGATATTTAAATACCTGAAGGGAACAATGACTTATGGTCTGTGGTATCTTAGAAATCAGAATTTCCAGTTAATTTCTTATTCAGATGCAGACTGGGCAAATTGTGTTTATGAGAGAAAAAGCACTAGTGGAGGAGCATTCTTTCTGGGTGACTCATTAGTTGCATGGCTTAGTAAAAAGAAAGGATCCATTTAATTATCCACTACAGAGGAAGAATACATTGTTGCTGCTACTTGCTACACACAAATTTTATGGATGATAAAAACTCTTGCAGATCCAAAGGTAACTTACACTGATCTTATTCCAATTTATTGTGATAACACCATTGCCATTAGTGTCTCCAAGAATCATGTTCTTCATTCCAAGACTAAGCATATTCCAATAAAGTGTCATTTTCTCAGAGAACAAGTTACAAATAGAATTGTTCAGCTGAATTATATTCCTTCGAAAGAACAGATGGCTGATATCTTTACTAAACCATTAGAAGCGACCCCTTTTGGATATCTTCACCAAAAATTGGGGGTTATAATTTCTTGTGTCTAATCTGTTCACCAGGTCAGGGGGAGTACTTATTGAATATATGGTGTATTTCCAAGATGCTTATAGTCGACAAGAGGAGTATGTTTTGCAACAGATCAGGGGAAGAATGTTTCTTCTTTGACATTGATGTCAAAGGGGGAGAAAAGAGTTCAGGAGGAGAGTCGAGTCCGAATGCATGTGGGTGCTAGGAGAGTCGAGTCCGAATGCATGTGGGTGCTTGTGTTTCCATCAATGCCAAAGGGGGAGATTGTTGGAAAATATTTAACATACAACGAATGGAAAATATTTAACAGATAGCGAATGCTTGTCATTGATGGCAAGTACAACAATGAAGATGGCATGAGTACAGGAAGTTTGTAATAGACAGGAAAACAGAAGATAAGTTCAGGAAGATTGGATGATCGAAGGCAACGCAACCAGGCAAACAGAAGATAAGTTCAGGAAGATTGAATGATCGAAGGCAACTCAACATTAATCGAATGATTGAAGGCCCGTAAATTTTGAGAAGCATTTATGATCATTGGATCCCATTCAAAATTCCCGAAAGAATGAGGGTCGTTAGATCTGAATGTAGACAAGAAGAGCGCTGAAGAGGAGGATAGATATCAGCCGTTAGATCTAAGCACAGGACCCGACCATCGTTGGATCAAGAAGAACCTTCACACTTTTTAAAGTACAAGGAGAAGCGGGCGTAGAAAATTATGAAAGAAGGAGGACTATCCATTTACGGGTAGTACACGTGGGGATAGATTGTCATTTCACTGACTGGAGAGTCAAAGGAACATGGTTCCCTAACCTCTCGAAATCATGATATGTGAAATCGTGATTTAATCTGATCCGTCAGATCAAGGTTGAATCTGGATCGTTGATTCCATTCCATGTCAGAGTTTCAGGGATCGAGAGTTAGATATGTCAAAGATTATTAACAATAGGAATCCCGATATCACGATTTAATCTGAGCCGTCAGATCAAGGTTGAATCTAGACCGTTGATTCCATTCCATGTCGGAATTTTGGGGATCGAGAGTTGGAGATGTCAAAGATTGTTAACAATAGGAATCCCGATATAGCGATATGTGAAATCACGATTTAATCTGAGCCGTCATATCAAGGTTGAATCTGGACCGTTGATTCCATTCCATGTCAGAGTTTCGGGGATCGAGAGTTGGAGACGTCAAATATTATTAACAATAGGAATCCCGATATCGCGATATGAAAAATCACGATTTAATCTGAGCCGCCAGATCAAGATGTGATTTGGACCATTGATCCGACTCCATTACGGAGTTTTGTGGATCGAGACTTTGAAGTGACAAAAACACTGAACTTCAATAATGTTGAAATCGTGATATGTGAAATCGCGATTCAATCTCAGTCGTTGAATCAAGATCATATTTGAACAATTGATCTAACTCCATATCGGAGTTTCGCTAATCGTGACATGGAGAGGCAAAGAATACAATGCAACAAGAATTTCAAAATCAGGATATGCGAAATCACGATTCAATCGCAGCCGTTGAATCAAGACCAGATCTGAACCATGGAATCATAAGACATGTGGTAAGCGATCAAAATTTCACTGACTTGGGGTCAACGGAGCATAGTGTTGAAAATCACGAAATGAGAAATCGCGAAAGTGCTTTATGCATAAGCACGTGGTCATAGCCATTTGTCACATCGATGGAAGATGGAGGTAGAAGCCATAGGTGCTAAGCTTGGCCACAGAAATTCCAAAATGATTGCAAGATCTCATGAAGCCAATCCAACGGTGCAGGTGAATTTGAACAAAGATCAGAGGGTTATTGTTCTCTCTCACAGTTAACTCCTTAGTTACGAATCTATCAGCGAAACAGACTCATGATTGCCAATCAGTTGGCATTTCATTTTCTCAGACAATTGTCTTTCTTTTGCCTAAGGAAATGCGAAGTGGAATGGCCCGGGTGGGGGGGGGGGTGTGTATAAAAGAAAATGAGACAGACTTTGTGCGAGTGGTTGTTCTGTATGAAAAATGAATGAAACTGTAAGAAAGGTAAAATAAGAGAATGTGCAATGTAAGATTGAGAATATGCACAGTGGGAGATGAAACTCAGAGAAGAGTAACATATGATGAAGAGAACTTGAAGCAGAGAAGAATAACAGAATAAGTTGAAGCAAAGCAGAATGACAGAACAAGTTGATGCAGAGCAGACCTACTAAACAAACAAAGGAAGAGAAGAATTTTAGAACAGTTAGAAGAATATTAGACTTATAGAACAAAGAAATATTGGTAAGAATTGATTTATCTGCGTAGTTGGTTGTTTATTTATTCATTCATATTCTAGGGAGGTTGGGAGGTGCTCGGGAGGACTGTTGTCCTCAGAGTTTCAAGTGAGAACTTGAACACAGGAAGTTGTATCTTCCATCTGGTTGCAGCTAGAGAAGCTAGGGTGGCAGGGTGGTGCAAGGGAGAACAAGTGTTCTCTGTTATACAGGTTGGAGCCTGTGTAACTGGAAGTTGGTGCTTCCATCTAGTTGGTGCTAGAACATTAAGGGAGTTGGTGATTCCTTCTAGTGGGTGCTAGAGAAACTAGAGAGTTGGTGCTCTCAAACAAGTTGCAGCTTGTAAAATAGAGGTAGTAGCCTCACATTGAGTTGGTGCTCAATTATAGATGATGTACAGAACTTAAAAGACTGCCTATCATTTTGAAGAAGAAGAGGTTTTCTCCCTTTATGGGTTTCCATGTGAAAAATCTGTCTCTGTGTATACCTTATGTGTGATTGATTCTCTTTACTTTTACTGTCCATATGTTGTATATTGTTGATGATCAATTGAATAAAGATTAATAATGTTTTAATAGACTTAAAATTGTTTAATCTCAATTACAACTGATTCACCCCCCCCCTCTCAGTTGTCTTAGCAATTTAAACAATGAAAAGAACTATCCATCTAGGATATTTTCCCTGACAAATTCACTTTCCTTCATCTCATTATTCCACAATTAAGCATGAGTTATCTTACTCCACAAAGCGTCTTCTCGTGAGGGCTTTCACCATAAGGGGACCACTTTGGAGTTCATCCATATTTACTTCTTATCAACCATGACAAAAAAATAATGAGTCATATTTACATCAAACACTATTGGGTACATTACCCAAACCTTTTTCCTACGGGTCTTTCTTCAAGGGTTGACATCAATGACAACCAACCTTAATCAACAGATCAGCAGATTATCAACTTTATACACATGGAAGAAACCTTTCAAGGTGCGGTGATAGATGAACGCATGCACGATGGCAATTTGCACGATTTTACGGTAATACCAAATCCAAGAACTCCTTAATCATCATCGGATATGGTAAACTCAATCCCAAAATCTATAGTTAGATTAGAGAAGTTTTATGATTTTGAAGATAAATTTAAAAAGACGGTCAATTGTAAAACCAATAGTTCCTCATTATCTTATGAAAAACTGAA
Organism: Picea sitchensis; assembly: GCA_010110895.2. Lineage (NCBI taxonomy): Eukaryota > Viridiplantae > Streptophyta > Pinopsida > Pinales > Pinaceae > Picea > Picea sitchensis. The sequence continues at coordinate 119,623 of SNQJ01S0009500.1, read as the reverse complement.
CTTAGGAACTAATGAAAATCCTCAATGCATTAATATAGGGTTGGGATGTTCTCGACAAGAAAAAGCTTCATTTATTAAATTGTTTAAAGAATTTAAAGATGTCTTTGCTTGGACATACAATGACCTCAAAACTTTCGACCCTAATATCATACACCATGTCATCCCGATGAAGTCCCAAACCTTACCCTTTCAACAAAAATTGAGGAAAATGCACCCCAAACTCGAACCGACCATTCAAAAAGAATTGAATAAGCTCCTAAATGCTAAGATAATTTTTCCTGTTAGGCACACTCAATGGGTTTCCAACCTTGTCCTAGTCCGGAAGAAAAACGGGGAAATTCGACTCTGTGTCAATTTTTGAAACCTCAATAGAGCATCTGATAAAGACAACTATCCTGTCCCACCTATTGAACAGATCCTTCAATAGGTATCTGGTTTCGAGAGGCTATACCTACTAGATGGTTTCTCAGGATACAACCAGGTCTTGATGTCTCCACCAGACCAACTAAAAACTACCTTCCGTACCCCGTGGGGCACTTATGCTTATCGCAAAATTCCTTTTGGATTGATTAATGTTGGCGCCACTTTTCAGAGAGCAATGGACATTACTTTCTGAGGCTTAATCAATCATTCCATCGTAGTTTACTTAGATGATGTGACTATATTTTCTAAAAACAAAAATGATCATCTAGCTCACTTACGAGCCGTCCTACTGCGATGTCATAAATACGACATCTCCTTGAATCCCAAAAAATCCATTTTTCCAGTAGAGCGGGGTAAACTCCTAGGATTCATTGTGTCTAGTGAAGGGATGATTATTGACCCCGAAAGGACTCAAGTCATCACAAAACTTCCCCCTCCTACATCCAAAAAATCTATGTAGTCTTTCTTAGGCCAGATTAACTTCGTGAGAAGATTTGTCTCCAACTTCTCTGAAATGGTCAGACCCTTGCAAAACCTAATTAAGAAAGACACCCAATATCACTGGGGATCCTTGGAAAACCAATCTTTCAATGCAATAAAGAAGGCCATAATAGACGCTCCGTCTCTCATGAGCCCAGATTTTTCCCAAGACTTTACACCCTACACTTTTGCTTCTGACCGTTCCTATGTCGCCGTCCTAACCCAAAAGAATGCCGAGAACAACGAAGTACCCATCACTTTTATGAGCTCTGCTTTCAAAGGTGCTAAACTTAATTACCCAGTGGTAGATCGGCAAGCCTATGCCGTTTTCAAAGAAGTTAAGCATTTTCGGTCCTATCTTTTGAAGTCAAGGACGAAATTCATTGTCCCTTACCCAGCCATCAGGAACCTGTTAGTGCAAAAGGAACTAGGAGAAAAGAGAGCCAACTAGGTCACCTCCTTGCAGGAGTATGACTTAGAAATCACCCCAGGTCAGATAGTGAGAGGCCAAGGGTTATGCAAGTTAGTTGTTGATTCAGCAGTAGGACAACAAGAAGAGAGTGATACGTCAAACCTAGGACAACACGATCAAAGTCTAATCTGTTGCGCACAAAACTCGGTCAGTCCTTGGTACGACGATATAAGATTATGTCTTGAACACGGATCAGCCCCCCGTCACCTTTACCCCGCTAAAAGAAGAGCGTTGAGATTAAAGTCTACCTCCTTTCATCTGGTTAATGGTATCATGTTTCGTTAGAGTTCTGACGGTGTACTGATGCATTGTCCTGAAAAAGACGAAGCAGAAAAAGTCTTGCTAGAGTTGCATGCAGGAGAAGCTGGTGGTCATTTTGGTGGTGACACCACTGCTCATAAATTTCTAAGAGCCATTTATTATTGACCTACTCTTTTTAGAGACTCCCATGCCTTGTGTCGTAAATGTATCATCTATCAGAAAGCATCAGGGCAATTACAAAAACCAGACTTTCCTTTGTAGCTCGTTTCAGTCGATTCTCCTTTTCAGCAATGGGGCCTTGATATCATAGGTCCAATCAACCATCCGTCCTCACAACAACATGAGTTTATTGTGACAACCACAGATTAATTTACCCGATGGTCTGAAGATGCTGCGTTAAGAACTGTTAATACCAGTCAGGTAATTGCCTTTCTAAATTCGAATATCATCACTCGTTTCGATATCCTTGACTGTTTAGTTTTCGATAATGCTTCTTACTTTTCCTCTCTTGAGATGAGCGAGTTCTCTTTGGAAAAAGGAATTAAGTTGAATTATTCTTCTAGTTATTACCCCCAGGGCAATGGATTGGTAGAATCAACAAACAAGAACTTGATCAAAATAATCAAGAGAACGGTGGTTGAAAATCACAAAAATTGGCACAATGCGCTGCTAAATGTGTTGTGGGCTGATAGGGTAACGCCAAAAGCTACTGTAGGTAACTCCCCCTTTTTTCTCGTTTATGGCAAAGAAGCAATTCTGCCACCTCACATTCTTCTTCTTTCACTTCAGTTGTCACAGAAAGTCCAAGAAGAATATTGTCCCCCTTTGGGAAACCACATTAATTCTTTGATGAAGCTAGAAGAGGTAAGAGCCCAGGCTAAACGTAATTTAGATCAACATCAACAACTTGTTAAAAGCTGGTTCGATTCTAATTCTGCTTCTTATAGGAATTTTGAAGCAGGTGATCTCGTCTTGAAGTGGGACAAACCGCATGAGGGAATGGGAGAGCACACTAAATTTCAAAACTTATGGCTTGGACCGTTTTTAATTGCTGAAAATTTGAGTCCCAATTCTTTTCGATTGCAGAATCTTGAATGGTAGCTTGACACCTATCCGGTTAATGGCCAAGCCTTGAAAAGATACTTTGCTTGATAACAACCCTTGTATATTATGCAAATATTTTATTTTTGTTTGCGTTTTCATTTTCTTTCTGCTTTTGATTTTGATTTGAATTGATCAGTTTGTGTTTTTGAAAAATACACATACCTGTACACTGATCTATTCATACAAAGACGATAGATAATTCCTTCGCTGAAATAACTTCTGAAAAATTTGTACAAACATCAATGGTATATTTTCGAAATTGATCTCTGAGCAAAGTTTGTCATGATCATCCATTATCTTTTTACGCTGTCCCTATTCCATAAAGGAATGACTCAGAAGATGTCTCCCTGTCTTAGGAAGTTGTTTTTGTAAATTAAAACGTCTCTGGATCTAAATAAGGGACGGTTCTAAGAAATTCTAATGAGGTCTGAAAAAATGTGTTAAAATATCATGATTTTCAGCGTCACCCCGCTTAGCTATATATCTATAAAAATAAAACAAAAATTATTAAGAAGAGCTGTGGGAAATGCTTGTAAACCCACCGGGATACTGAACAGGTCTGCTGGAAGCGGGTAAATGCATGCATGGCGCCAAGACAACTTCGTCGGGGTACTGAACAGGCCCGCTGGCAGTGAAGCAATGTTAGGTATATGAAAATTTGCAAAAACGAAACCTCTTTAATGCCCTTTATTCTGATCCAGAACTTCTTAACATGATACAAATGTCAGAGTGGGTTGAATGGCAACCCTGTCGAGGATATGGATGCCTACTAGAAGCAGTGGCTATGCCAACAGTATCGGAGATTTTATCTTTAATATCGTGACTTACTGATCTTAAGATTGTTATCAGTTTTCATCTTTTGAAACACTGCTAGAATGATTGGTTAATGATGATGTTTATACGATTTTCTGGTTGTTATTTTTGAGTTGAAATTTTCTTTGCTGTCCTAATCTGAATTTGTTTCTTTTGACAGAGATAACTGCTTCTACCAGTGTGTCTCCATTGTTGGCAGCCAATTCACATTTTTCCATTGTCTTATAAGCTGCCTACACCAATGTTTTTCTAGCATCAATTTTTCGTCGCAATTTTCAAAACATGACACTTTTATTTTTGCGACATTTGCACATTTGCCTTTGTTTTGTTTTCACGACTGTAAGCGTGAAAACTTAGTATTTCGAAGTCGCATGTCGATCATTATCTGAACTGTCATTATCTCTTTTGTCAATATGCTTATTGCGCTTATCTTTTATGATCATTATACAGCTGGCAAGATCCTTTGATCGGTACTCATGCTTCGATTCATTGTGTAATTTGGTTTCATTGAGTTTGTAATGCATTGGCATTTGGATTTGCATTTTATTTGACAATACATTGGTGTTATGGTTAAATATTTCATTTATATCTTTTAATATGATACCTATGTCTATGTTTTCATAACTATTGGTTTGTTGATTATATGAATACCCATTGGCACATTGGTTAAACTATTGATTATGTGAGATGATACATTAGCGCATAGTTGATTTTGATTTTGATTTATATGTCGGTTGTTTAAAACTATGGAATAACGTTTGCACGCATTGGTTTATACATTTGATTTCATTGGCTGGGTAAATGACTTGATTGTTGAACTACTAATGGGTTGAATAGCTATGAAATCCAGCGGTTGTACCTTGGCAATAATTGTTATGCATGGAAGAGATAAACTCCACCACCTTCGCACGCTGGCATTTATGCCTATCCCTTATTCCCGTTCACCTCTGTTAGCTCGGGTAGCTCTGCTCCTGTGTGTGTTGTGACCCAAACCCTAGACTTACCATGTGCTCGGCTCCATGGCACCAGTCGTGAGAATCGAGCCAAACGACAACCAAGCCTTGTTAATGTTTGACAATGCCCGCAAAGTCCTGGAGGATAATGGATGGCTTACCTTCGTGAAATGATTTGAGGGTTTTAATATAGCTGTAGCATGACAGTTTTCCATGACTTTCGATGGCTGTAGAGCCAAGGTGGGTGACATACAGTTGGAAATCGATGAGAAATTTATTAGCTCTGCTACAGGGTTACCTGCTAGAGGCCAGCGTTGGTTCAAAAATTGTAAGGTTGAGGAGGTTCCATGGACACTGTTTCTCCTCTCGCGCAAAGTCACCTCTTGTGACAGAGGTATGCCCATCTCTACACTTAAACCACGATGGCACGATACTTTGATGGTAATCAAACAGTTCGTGACCTGTGAAGGTCGATACAGACTTGTGTTTCTCTACCACCTACATTTGCTAATGAATTTTTTGGGATACCTGTTGAATACGACCTTTTACTTTCAGCGCAGCCTATATAAAATGTCGAAAAGGTTTAAAAGGCAGAAGGCTGACAGTAGCCTATTCCAGTATGGGCTCATTAAACTTATCGTTGTTTATCATTTGAGTTTGCATGGTGATAGCTGGAGAGATTTCATTGCTCGTAATGGTTTCGATGACACAGACCCTGTCCAGGTTGACAAGCCTGTGGTAATTGAAACCAAGGTTGGAACCCCCGTGCCCTTCCATATCCTACTGCCTCCTCCTAAACCCTCAGCCGACCCTAAGGTTGACTTACCATAAATTGAAACTGAGAATTTCGAGGCTATAAAGAAACCTATGAGCAAAAATCCCAAGCCAAACCCTACTACTAATGCCAAGGGTAAAAGGAACGCTCGACTTATTTCAAGGATGGCAAGGAACAAAACTAAACCCTCTGCTGAGTCAAAGCCTATAATCCTGAGTGAGGATTCCGACTCTGACATAGAACGGTTTTTAGCCAGTGAGTATCCTTACTCGCAGAGTTTATGCCCTTAATCACCTTATGATTTCATGACAAATATTCCCCCCTGTCTAAGGAACGATCCCAGTTACCCTGGTATTAAATTTCCTAGAGAAACCCTTAGTCATGTGTCCAAACCCTCGCCTGCTCTTACAAAATCCACACAATCTCCCTATGACCAATGCGATTCATGGTTGGAATGATACTACATTGATGTTCCCCTACTCCAATCAAAGATTCAATCATTGGAAGATCGAATTGCAGTATTGACCAATCAAAGAGACAAGCTCCAAGCAGCTGATAAGAAGCAGAAGACAACAATCTCCATCCTTTTCAAGAATGTTGAATTGGCCACAGCCATTATCAACTCTAAATTGGCATGATCAAGCCGTCTCATCACTGTACAGGTATGATTTTGATATCATTTTAGTTTTGTGAATAAACAAAATTAATATAATGGGTCATATTTGGTTCTTGAATAGCTCTGTTATATTTCAAAATGGCTCTATTATAACGACATTCATTCTGTATACATTTCGCCTTGCTAAAATTAAATGGAATTTCGTTTTAGATTCATGAGTTAATCATTCCCAGTTTAGCCTTTGATAGATTTTTATCAGATTTGAATGGTTTTCGTTTTGATTTGATTTGATCGTGTGTCTGATTGAGTTAACGAAATGGACTTTTTGCTTTCAATTGAATTGGTTTGGTATCTACTCTGAACAATAATTTTTTCATGCTCAAATTAGAATACGATCATGTTGGATTTGATTTTGTTATGGTTTGGATGCTCTAATTGGTAAACGATTTCAATAAATTTGGTTGTTACGATGCTGTGTCATATAATGTTCTAAATTTGATCGTTTCTAAGTGGGGAAAAATAACTCTGTTTTTTATGAAAACGAGGTTCTCATTTAAGCCTGTGCAAATGCACCTGAATCGTGGAATGGATTCGATTCATGATACCTATGCTAAACCCCAGCCAATTGATTTGTTTGATTGGATTGTTGTTACTTCGATCATTTCCATGAGTCAGATTTGTATCGTAAATGAATGCTCTGTTTGATTTTGATTTGTTAAAAAACAAATTGATCAACATTCGTTATTTTTTTTGCCAAATCCGACTATAATTCATTGTCCAATGAACGATTTTGATCAAGCTAAATCAATCTTGTTTGCCCAATTTGCAATAACAAATTACGAATTTTGTTGCTAATCAATCGATCCTATTACAATTTTATTTGAATTGATTTTCGCACCAGTTTGAATTGATCTATTCATGGCATGAATCGTTTACTGTGTCAACACAGTTATAACGATTTGAGAATTATCTTGTCGAATTCATATTTCCTGTTGACAAGGCAGCTTAACAATTTCTCGTGATTTGTTTTGATTATGTTGAATTCGATTTGTTATGAAACGATTGCATTGTTGTTCCACATAATTTTGTCACCCGACTTTGTGGTAACAAACAAAACAAAGTATGCCTATCTCTGTAGTCATTTAATTGATTTGGATCCTGTTTGATTTCGAATAGTATAACAAACTTAAATTAAATGAGTCGTTTTCAAATGGCTATTGGATTTCAATTAAATTGAAATCTTTAAAATATTTTCAATTGATTTTAATGATGATTCTATATCTTATTTAGACTAGCTACAAAATTAGATGATTCAGTAGCTAGTCTATAGAATTAGATTTTTATTATTTTATTAATAAAAGATCCTTCTAACTTGTCTATTTTGGACCCTTTTCAGGTGAATTCGAATTGCATGGGACTTGATGGACAGTCTAGGGGATATTTGGATGTTTTAGTTTTATTTTAGTTTCCTAGCTTAGTCAATTTTGGGATATCTTCCCAAATTTTATGTAAACAGTTTTATAATTTCCACAGGGAGGTTTTACCCTGTGGAAAACTTATAAATACTTATTATTTTTGTAATAAGGGGCATCCTCATTCGTGGGAGAACAAGGATATGGACTTCTAATACAAACAGAGACAGAAGTTGATGTTCTGCTACAGCTTTTGCTTTTCATAATATCAATCTTTTGTTTCATGTTTATGCCTATCAATTTGCATTTGATTAGTGACTACTTTAGCTATATTAGTCTTTTGCAAAGTGATATGATTTAATTAATATGATCCATGTCTGACTTCTTTCAACATTTAAAACACAGTAATTACTTGGTTCAGTTTATGAATGACAGATTTCTCTTCTTCATCAATTGAATTATTTTGTATAAGTCTTTGCATACAGGTTTACCTAATTGTTAAGATTTATAAATTATATGATTGTTGTGATTTTTATTTCTTGTTTTTCCTGTAAACAAACTTAAAGAGCACTACAACTATCGTTTATGAGAAGCTTCTGTATTATTCGGTACAGGTTTCCTCCCTCCGATCAGCTTAGAAGATCATCATACACAGGACAAACCTGGAGCGTTTACAGGTTAGTTTGTTATTTGTTTGTTTAGTATATTTATTAGTAGTTTAGTTAGATATATGTTTAGTTAGATTTATAGTTAGAATTAGTATATTAGTTGTTTATTTTAGTTAGTTTTGTTTTATTTCTTGTTCATAAAAATATAAAATCAACAAAAATATCTTTCTCTGTCTTAGGGCAGAATGAAAATGAGTTTTTTAGGTTTTATTTAAATCTGTGAATTGTGGATATTGTACATTTTGTGAATAAGTTATATTTCTTTTAGTTAGAGTTAGTATAGTAGTAGTTAGTAGATTGTATTTATAGAATAGTTAGATTAGTTTGTTTGTTTTAATAGTTAGTTTTAATTAGATTAGTTTATTAGTTTGTTTTATTTAGTTTTAGTTAGATTAGTTAGTTTAGATTAGTTTTTTTGTTTTCTTAGGACCTTAGATCGGCTAACGGAGCCGCTAAACCCATCAGGGTGGTTCATCCCAAATGGATTGGGTTATTAGAAAACCCCGGACCGGTTCCACTCTCTCAGTTGACGGACGGTCGATTTCGCCCATCAACAGGATCTTAAAAATTTGCATACCCAGAAGTAAAAAGGAAGTACAATCCTTCCTGGGCAATGTGAATTTTCTGAGGAGATTCATCCCTAATTTGGCTGAAATCATAAAACATATTACCAACATGCTCAAGAATGGAAATGAAATAAAGTAGATTCCTGAGGCTAGAAAATCTTTTGAAGACATCAAGGTGGCATTGACAAAGGCTCCTGTACTGGCTAGTCCCAATTTTGAGAAAGATTTCATATTATTCTCTTTTGCCTCAAAACACGTGTTTGCAGGTGTGTTACTCTAGAAAGATGACCAGAATTTTGAGAAGCCGATAGCGTATTACAATAAGACATTGAGGGATGCTCCTTTAAAATATGAAATCATGTAGAAGCAAGCATATTCTCTAGTAAAGGCCTTGAAAGAATTTAGAGTCTACATCCTACACTCTCATACCACTGCTTATGTACCCAGTAGCTCAGTGAAAGACATCTTGACTCAACCCGATCTCAAAGGAAAGAGAGGAAAATGGATTTTTGTGCTATTAGAATATGATATTGAAATCAAACCCACAAAGTTAATCAATGGACAATGGGTGGATAAGTTGATGGAACAGACCAATTGCAAATTTTTAGGAATCAATTTCATTGCAGACCTGTCAAAGGTTGCAGAAAAAGACAAGGCAAATCCACAAATATCCCAGAAATTTCTTGATTCTACATGGTATGTAGATATCATCTTTGTGTTGAAAATTTTGTAGGCTGCTCCTGAATTTAATAAAAAGAAATCCATATTCTTGAAATTGAAGGCAACAAAATTTTGTATAGTGAATGAATCGTTATATTGGAAAGATCCAGTGGGAATTTTATTGATCTGTTTGATAGAGGGAGAAGCAGAGAAAACCATTAGAGAGTTCCATAAGGGCGACTATGGAGGTCATAATTATTAGAAGACAACTGTGCATAAAATTTTGAGGGATGGATTTTATTGGACTAGAATTTTCCCTGACATTTATAAAGAGGTTTTGAAGTTCCATGAATTTCAAATCTTCAATGGGAAAGGAAAATTCCAGTCTCGACCCTTAAAGCCCATTTCAGTGGAAGCTACTTTCAGATAGTTGGGCCTTGATTTTATAGGGGAAATACATCCACAATCCTCATCTCAAAAAAAATGGGTCCTAACAGTGACAAATTATTTTACTAAGTGGATTGAGGCGGTTCCCACCATTCAAGAGACAGATGACGTTATCATCCAATTTTTAGAAGACAATATTTTGTCCAGATTCGGATGTCCGATCAATATTATAACAAACAATGCAACAACATTCAAATATAAGAAAATGAAAAAAAATTGCAATGATAACAACATCACCCTTGGCAAATCTACATCATAATACCCTTAAGGAAATGGATTGGTTGAGTCTTCGAATAAAATCTTAGTCAGAATCATCAAAAAAATACTGTAAGAAAATAAAAAGGCCTGGCACAAGAAGCTCATCCATGCACTGTGGGATGACAAAATATCCCCTAAGAGGTCCATAGAAACATCTCCTTTCTAGATCATTTATGGTACAGAGGCAATTTTTCCTACTGTGTTAGGATTTCCAATGATGAAGTTGTTGCAGGAAGTGGAAACATACACCAATCAGAGAAGAGATGATGAGATGATCAACGTACAACAAACCAAGGAAACAACTTTCTATAATGCTCATCTACATCAAGATAAGATCAAAGAAGCTTTCGATAGACATACCAAGGAAGACAATTTCAAACTGGGAGACTTGGTATTGAAATGGGATGCCGGAAAGGAAGATAAGGGAAATCACAAGAATTTTGATCATCTGTGGTTGGGCCCTTTCACAATTGCAGCATACCATGGAAGTAACGCCTACAGATTGCAAGAGACTAATGTAGACCTCGTTGGAGGAGGGCTTGTGAATGGAAGGTTCCTTAATAATTATGTCATTTAAACATCATCACTCCTTTCATTCATTGTACATAATCTTTTCATGTTTTTCTTTTCACATGAAGAAGTTGGAATAAAAGTAGCATAGTTGAAGCCCGAGGTGAAGGCCCTGATCTATGCTGGGTTGATTTTGAGTTTTTAAATAAATATCAGTGGATTCAGATTGCACGAATAAATCATGGCCCAATGAATAGGAACTTGGTCTACGGTTCTTTGCTACCTCGCAGGGAGGATACCATGCCCATTTGGAACCTATGTTATCACCATAACAATTTGGTATGCACTACAAATTTCAAATTTGGAAGAGGTCTAACACAGTGTAGATATATGGCATGATTTGGAGGACCAGGCTACATCTGGCAGAGAAGGACCAATATAGCGGAGGAATGAAAGGTGGGGCATGGAAGACCATAGATATTGAAGCGGACCAGATCAACAACCAAGACCCATACCAGGTGGTGAAATAGTGCGAGGTTTAATTATTTGAGAGTGGGCTAGGGAAAATACCATGGTTTCATTTCATGGACACGTGGCACCACTAGAGGTACATCAAGGAGAAAAGTGGTCTACTCAAAACCATTTTTTCCAATTCCCGATATCGGAAGTTGATGGGACACGGTGTACTGTCGATATTGAAGGGGCCCATATCAACGACCAAGATGCATATCAGGAAATGAAGTAGCGCAGAGGAAATTTGTTCGAGGGAAGCCCAGGGAAAATACCATGGTTTCATTTCATGGACACATGGCACCATCAAAGGCATATCGAGGAGAAAAGCGGTCTACCCAAAACCATTTTTTCCAACCCCTGATATCGAAAGGCACATATAAAAGGAGGACCCCGGTCATTATTTTATGATATTTCAAAATGCTGCGCAAACCCACCATTCAAAATTAAATCTCAACAGTGAACCAGATTCGAGCATTCTCCTCCGATTTACAAGTATTTTTCATTATGGCCACCAACCTTGTCATTTTATCTATGAAAGAGAAATACTCTACCTCTAAAGAAGAAGCCCTAATTGACAAGGATTCCGATGTATTTGACACAGAAATAACAATCTCGCCCTTTTTTGTGTCCAAGTCCAATCTTCTAGACAACGTTGGAAAATGAATACCCTTCCTCAAAGCAGCCAAAGAGTCCATTACCACTTACACCGTAGAAGTCATTTTCCCTTTCCCAGAGTTCATAAGCTAGTGTGCAGAGCATTATTCGCAGGAAGAAGATGTCAATTTGAATAAGTTAGGGTCATAAGTCTTATGTGAAATAGACAATCTATCAATTCGACACACCCTCAGTATACCATAGTCTTCCCCCACAGTGTCAGAGCCCTTTTATGAAGAGAAAAGGATCATCGTCTACAGAGAATGTCCCCCCGAAGTAGAAAACCTATTTCTGCAAACCATTGTTAATCCTGGACACCATTCTGAAAGTTTGTCATTACCTATCAATGTAAGCATCATGATTATTGAGGTGTAGTGGGCTTGTTCCCTACTTATTCAAATTTTAGGGTTGGATAATGACAAGTTTGTAGTAGAAGTCATGTTGGGTTTCTTGTTGAACTTTTTTATGTCAGAGTCTAGTCGGTCGGTTTTTATAAGTTTTGACAAGTTCATTGTTGACAATATGCACCAACAACTGTTTTGGAAGCAGGGAGAAATGGGAAATAAAGCGTGCACGAAGAAGAAAGACAGCTAGAAGAGAAATCATGGGAAAGAAAGCATGCAGGAGGAAAGTGAAAACTGGCAAGAAGCATAGCACATGCACATGCAAGAAGGTAGTGATAGCTGGAAGGAAGAAATGGACACATGCGGAGAAGGAATACCTAATGACAATAGAGTTAGGGTTTTCAGTAAGATTTTTTGTGTAAATGACTGAAGAGCCTGATAGATATAAATATAGGCAAGAAGGTATCAAAAAGAGGTTCGAATATTTTTCAAAGGTTGAGCTTTACTACTTTTGTAGAGTTGAACTCTTTTTATGTAATGTTTTGATAAGAGAACTACTTGTAACAAGTGAGCTAAGTGGGAGGTATATCTCGAGGATCAGATCGCAGGCTGAGGATCCTGGTGCGATCTAGTTCGCCTCATAGAGATCTTACCGATCTAAGGAGAATTGTAAGTGAGAGGTGTGAGAACTATAGAACTACCATAATAAGAGAGCCAAGAGCCAAATCTTTGTTGACATAGCCCTGGGAGGGGATGAACCACGGTAATACCCATGTAATGTGATGAATGCATGCATATCTCCGTTTAATTTTGTTAGTTAAATGTTGAATGCAATGAATGAATGAGTTATTATACTATTTAGTTCATTGTTGTTGCACTATTAAATCCCAATATTAAGATAACAATAATTTGTAATAAAAATCATAAGTAATGGCCCAGAATGCAGACCCTCTATCTCCTACTCAATCCTAGGCTATAAACACCTAAGTCTTACAGCCACCCATAAAAGTTATCTCGGGTGAGAATGCACAATGCATTATGTGTGTTGTGTTGCCTTCTAGTTCACCAAAAGGGCCGATAGTTTTAGGTTTTGTTGGTACCCTGAAACATACAAACCCCAGGTCAGTAGCGCAGAGCTGTGCAGTAGGTTAAATCCAACAAATGGTTTTGTTTACATTGTAAGAGGAACAACAAAGGACTAATTAGATGAGATAGAACACGTGTGGAAAAAAATGAGCGAAACTAGAAGACCACTGAGTCACTAGAAGGGAATGTTGAGACTGTGGAACCCTATGAAAGAAGAAATCGAAGGTTGGTTGAGAACTAAAGAGCTAGAGTTTGCCAAGAAAGATAATATAAACCCTAGTGTAATGCCTCACAAACATATGGATAAATACATGTTTATGGATTTACACAAAGTCCTTTTCTGTGATTTTCCTCACTTATTGCAGGAGTGGATACTAAGGTTGAAAGATAACCATGCGACGAAAAAAATAAAATAGCTAGATTGGACCCCAATATAGATTGACCAATTACAATAGGTGAACAAAAATGCACCTGCGTAGTCGACTTTTGGCTTGATAGTATTGTGGAAGGCTTCATCACAGAGTTTGCAGTTGACACAACGAAGTCATATAGTGCGGCAGAGCAGGAATTTCTTCACGGACCTCACAAAAGGCATTTTCGATCACTGTATACTTCGATTGAAATAATGCTATATAATAAAGGTGTAATGATGATGGAAGCAGACAACTAAACTTTCCTATGTGCATGGGGGAAGGGGGGAACCACTGACAAAGGAAATGATAAATGGCCGAAGGAGAGGATAAAGGAAAGAAGGAGGAGGAATTCTTGGACCCAATCTTGATGGATGATGCTTAACTTAAGAGGATCTTGGCATCACCTGGAATGACATTGCTAAGCCCTAATATTGGCTCATTACCCCTTAATTGGGATATATTACATTAGTAATGTTATTTTATTTATGTCATCTTTATTCCATTAGTTGTAATTATACCTCCTAGTCTCCTATATATACCAAGGAGACATTTTCATTTTGAATCATCTTGTGCTTGAACATTTAAGTGGGGTAAAAGGAGGTTTCCCCCTCGAAGAGGATTATTATCTGAAATTATCTCTTTTTCAAGGCATCGAGTACTTTTTCTGAGGTTTTTCTATGCTATATTGATATTTGGTTCCTAACAGATGCATAGCAGAGTACCTTACCAATATAAGGTGAACACCAAGAAAATATTCGTAGCTACAAGGGAGGGATTGGCAAGCGATGAAGAAGAGGTAGAGGATCTTCGGGCTATGGATCATATTGAGGAAATCCTACACGCAACCTATGAGAGGAAAACAAGAGGCCCAAGAACATGAGGAGAAGATAGCCATCCTTTCCATATTAATGTCAGTGGGGAGCCCATAAACCCATGTGTGACTAATACACCAAAGAGAACATCATTGTTTATACAACCAAAGTTCAGAGGAAGTCTGATAGTGAGAAACAAATCTACCATAGGATCAACAACTAGAGGAGCCAGTTCATGTAGTACTAGTCAAGTATCTACACCGCATGATGGAGGTAGCAATTCAGTATTTAGAATGGAAGGACATGACTCCATGATCAGATTACCAGAATTTTGAGGAGAAGCAAGTTGCAACAAAAGACCCAGAGAAGAATTTGTTCATTTGTGAAAATATCTGGGAGGAAAAACAGATCACGGATGAAGATACCAAACTTGCACAACTAGCGATCACGCTAAGAGACCGTGCACTAGACTGGTACATGAGTCTATACACTAACAGTTCTCTTGGGATGATGACGACATTGGCAGACATCAAGAAGATACTAATTAATGAGTTCCACAATCCTATCTCAGAGGACCAGTACATGAATGAAATGATCGAGATCAGATAGAAACCAGGAGAGCCTGTATGGGAGATTGACCAAATATTTCAATGATTGAAGGGAAATTTAAGATACCCTATAACCATGATGAAACATTGGCATATGTTTACCAACTCACTACTCCCACACCTAAAATACCCCTTATGACAACAAAAGTTTCAGACACAAGCCGAGGCACTACAGGAAGCCTTGCAGCTGGAAGAGAACCAATACCAGCAGACGGACCCGACTATTGAAGAATTGAAGGAGGATTTTAAGAACCTCACATTTCAGTTGAATCATAACAAGAACAAGGACAAATGAGAAGTTGTTTGGTGCACCACATGCAGGACATAAGGACACCACAAGAGTGAATTTCCAAAATTCACGTAGTATGTGGAAATAGGCATGCCAAACCCACTCCCACAGGGAGGATTATGGTGTGAAAAATGAAAGAAATTGGGTCACGACCCTTATCACTGCACGATGATGCAGAAGTACCAGACAATTCCCAAGAATTCTTATTGTACTTTTTGTAAATCCGTAGGCCATGAAGACAAAGATTGTAGAACTATGGAGCTGATGCGAGAGACCACATCAGATGCCTACAAGGTACAAGCTGAAATGATGACTGGGAAAGCAACGCCACAATTCAATCAAACCCCAACCCCATACAATACTACATAGCAGCAATACAACACTACGCAGCAAACATACAACAATACACAGCCACAGTACAACCCAACACAACCCTAGTATAATACCGCACAGTACAACCAAGAACCACCATATAACACGCTGAGAGGGGACAGAGAATGATATCAAGGAGGAGGATGAGCTAGAGGAGGCTTCGAGTGTGGCAGAGGACCAGTCACATGTCACAATTGTCAGCAGCTGGGACATTATGAAAGGGTATGCCCACTATCGCTGGGAACTTGTATGTATTGTTGTGCATTGGATCACAAGACATAGGAATGCTCGACACTGTTAGTAAAGTTCCAGGAAAAAGGAACCATAACAACCAGAATGTTCAATATATTTTAGCCGAAGCAAGGAAGGATGGAAGAAATATCAACATAGTCACCCGTGGAGGAACGAAGACAAGAAACGACACAACCTGACAAGAACCTGCACGGAACTAGTGGGTGCAAAAGAACACTGAACCAAGGACGCAGTTCAATGTGCCCAAAGAAAAAAAGACTTTTAAGGAAGATAGACAGGAATTTCAGAACAAGGACACAACATCGAATTCCACTACAGAAGCAGCCCATGAAGCCCTAGAATATGAAATGCCACCATCATTGGATCATAACAAAGGAATTTCACTCAAGGGACATGTAAGTACTATCAAAGACTTTTTTCAGTCATGCATCAAAATATTAAGTCATCCTTCATCTATGAAAATATTGCAAAACATCTTAGAGAAATGTAGCAACAAGATAGAACAAAAGCTAGAACCAAAGATTGTCAATCACCTACACACAAGGAGAAGAACAAGTAGGGAATTTAGATTGAATGACAACATTGGGGATTTCAATATGGGAGATATCATACTAGACCTAGGATCTGAAGTAAATGTACTACCCAAGGAAACTTGGCAATGCATGGGAGAACCAACCTTGGGATATTCGAATATCCAATTAAAACTAGTGAACCAGCACAAAGTACTACCAATCAAGAGGTTGAAGGGCGTAATGGTAGATCTTGATGGTGTGCACACCAAAGAATATTTTGAAGTCATCGAAATAGTAGATGAAAAAACACCATACCCAACACTACTCAGCCTGGACTGGGCATTTGACAACCATACCATAATAAATTTGAAGACAAGAAAAATGGCATTTAAATCCAGAGATTACAGGGTTATAGCACCACTAGATCCATCAGAAGGGGAAAGGTTTGTAGAACCCACTTGCCTAGACTTAGAGGAAATCGGGCATTTGTACAGAACAAATGCGCATGAGGAGGATTATGTAAACCCAACTGCAGATGGGGTACTCAGTTGATGTAGTATTACTTCATGCGCTATGGATTCAAACACTAGATTAGAAAATTGGCAGTAGAGACTACATGAAGTATCCATGAGAAGATATGCAAGAATAGACCGCACAGTACGATGGATAGGCATAGAAATCATAGAACCACCTAGTTTCCATGGAATTAATGATTTGGAAACATTCTTGACACAATATGAAGATGAAGTATTAGAGAACCATAGGCCACTAGCACTAGAATTATCACTCAAGGCCACACCCGCCAGATGGTGGGGTGCACACAAGGAGACCATCACAAACTGGTACCAATGTAAGAGGCTACTGCGCATAAGGTTTAGCGCAACACAGAAAAATAGAAAACAACAAAAATATGAAGGATCAGGGACACCAACGAGACACTTGATGGAGTGCAAAACACTGTGGAAATTGAAACCACTAGAGGAATGGCCTCACCACTTTATTCATACATTAGAAGGCATACTAGTGAACTAGTATACAGATCAGGAACTGCACAAAGGAACTACAACATGGGTGACATTGAAGAAAAACCTTACCACCACTTTCTCATTCGAGCATGAGAACCCCAACATAGATGCAGCACTGAAACAAATCATAGGATTCATATTCATTGAGGAGCCAGAAGTAGAACTTATTACTGAAGAGTAGCAGCGAAATAAATAGACAGTCAAGGAACTACTGTCATGTTTGTAGAAGTAGAAGTAGAAGGAGACATTTAGATTGCAGAAGTAGAACTAAGAGAACCTGTGTGACATTTAGATTGCAGAAGTAGAAGGTGACAGAGACGTGAAGGGACCACAAATAGAATCTAAAGATATTTCTGCACCAATCAAGGTAAAGAAATTTAACATTGGTACAATGGAACATCCAAAAATGGCTAGCATTGGAGACTACTGGGATGACCCAACAATAGAAAGCATTACAGAACTATCGCAAGAATACAATGTCTTATTTCCTACAACATTTAAAGAGATGAAAGGTATAGCAGGTGAACTGGGAGAAATGAAAATACCTCTGAGACCCAAAGTGAGACCGATCAGACAATGACCATATAGGTTGAACCCTATATATAAATAGAAATTTAAAGAGGATATTGACAGAATGCTTGAATCTGGCATAATCGAACCAGTCAAGGAATCAAAATGAATAATATCGATGGTCGTACTAGACAAGAAACAAGGAAGAGGGATCAAGATATGCGTTTACTTGAGGAAGTTGAACGATGCATGCCTACACAACCCATTCCCTACACCGTTCACAAATGAAGTGCTAGCAAATGTGGGGGGACACAAAGCGTACTCATTCACCAATGGATTCTTAGGTTACCATCATATTAAGATAGCACAGGAGGATAGATACAATACCACATTCATGATGGAATGGGGATCTTACCAATATACAGTCATGCCCTTTGGACTGAAGAATGCACCAACAATATTCTCCATAGTGGTTATCGCAACATTTAAATAATTCATCCACTAGTTTATCGAAGTATATCTGGATGACTGGACAGTCTATAGTCTGTTGAAAAACCATGTAGAAGTCTTATGCTTTATGCTAGAGCGATGTAGACAGTGTAAAATATCGCTAAAAATAAATAAATGTATAATTGGACCACCGTTTTGGATACTATTGGGCCATATAGTATGAAAACAAGGGCTATTGGTCGATCTGGAAAATATCATCGTCATCGTTAATTTACCAGTGCCGAAAATAGTCCGTCATCTATGACTGAAGTTACGATTCACAGGATACTATCGGAAATTTATCAAAGGATATGCACAGATCACAACACCAATGGAAAAAATGCTAAGGAAGGATACAAAGTACCAATGGAACGTTGAGTGTCAACACAATATTTATACTCTAAAGGAAAAGATGGTCATTTCACCGATATTAGTATTTTCGAACTGGGGAAAGGAATTCTATGTGCATGTAGATGCATCAACGATATCACTGGGAGCTATCTTAGTGCAGCCAGGAGTAGGAGACTTGGATCACCCGATAGCATTTGCAAGAACAAAACTATTCAACTCAGAACATAACTATAACACAATGGAAAGAGAAGGCCTAACTATTGTTTACACACTTCATAAGTTCAGACACTACTTACTGGGAAAACATTTTAATATGTTTACAGATCACTTAGCCCTAAAGTACCTAGTCAACAAGCGAGTGTTGGGGGGGAGAATCTGTCGATGGTTACTGTTATTTTAGGAATTTGACTTCAAAGTAATCGTCAAACTAGGAAAACTAAATGTAGGCCCTGACCACCTATCATGGGTCACAAATGGAGAAGAACCCACAAGCTTAGAAGACAAATTTCTAGATGTACAACTATTCTCAGTACAAATTGTTGATGACTACTTTGTAGATATCATCCAGTACTTGAGCACAGGTACCACACTGTAAGAGTATACCACTACACAGAAGAAGAACCTGGTAGTTCTCGCAATCGACTATCAATCGATCGCAGGACATCTATATAAATGGGCATAGATATCATTTTATGAAGGTATGTGCTTGAGAACGAATGACCAAGGATTTTATCACAAGCCCACGAGGGATTGGCAAGAGGACATTATGTAGGACAATCTATTGTGCAGAAGGTACTCCATGAAGGACTATGGTGGCCAACAATCCATAGGGACTCAAAAGAATACTGTCAGGGATGCGATGTCTGTCAAAGAGTAGGAAAACCCAACAGAAGGGATGAGATGTTGTTACGATCGCAAGTGAAACTATAGGCATTTGATAAATGGGAAATAGACTTTTTGGGACCTATTAACCCACTATCCAAAATAAAAGGGGAAAGATACATCATCGCCACGATGAAATACCTAACAAGATGGGCAGAAGCCTCACTAGTAAAGGATTGTAGCGCAAAGACCGTTGCACACTTTTTATTCGAACAAGTAATTACTAGTTTTAGGTGCCCAAGAGTTCTGATGAGTGATCAAGGCACGGATTTCATAAATAGAACCATCCGCATGATGTTTTAATAATTTGAAGTTCAAAACCAGAAAAGAACACCATATCACCCATAGGTGAATGGCACAGTAGAAACCTTCAACAAAGTTTTAGAGAACGCATTAACAAAGATCTGTAACGTCAACAAAGACAACTGGGACCTCAAAGTACTAGAAATATTATGAGCGTATAGGATGACATGTAAGAAGTTGACAGGGCACACACCATTCAAACTCATCTACAACCAAGAAGTGGTAATGCCATTGGAATTTTTAATACTCACCTTACGCGTAGCCGCTATCACACAAATGACAGAACGCGATGCGATACAGGAAAGGTTGCATCAGCTGTTAGAAATGGAGGAAGACCGAATCCTGGTAGGATTCCATCAACAAGTGAAGAAGTCCAGTTACAAATCATGGCATGATCGACACATTAAGAAGAAGACTTCCATGGAAGGAGATCTACTATTGCTCTATGACAACAAATTGTTTCAGCACCCAGGAAAGATGAGAATGCATTGGTTAGGACCATACGAGGTCAAATCTGTAACAGATGGTGGAGATGTACAGTTAAGAGATCTAGCAGGCACAGACCTCTTAGGAATGATCAATGGGAGCCTACTAAATCTATACAAGGATAGTCGACCACCCACCATGCAGTAAAAAAAAAAACAACCAAAAACCCATGAAAAAGCCACATGACGCTCGAAACACGAATGCAGTAAAGGAAAGAGTAATGGTCAGACGCTTAAGAAAAATGAGCAGGAAACGGAAAGTCGGCAAAAGTAGAACAATAGGACAGCACAAAGCAGAATTAAGGCACGGCAAGGTGTTAAGGTCCTAACCCGCACATAGGTAGATCAATGTATTCGGATGTAATAAAGGTCAATATTAATCAGACCTTTCAATAAAATAGAATAAGGCGGATGTAAGAAGACCTAATAGAAGCTTCC
>SNQJ01S0009500.1:82429-98857 GCA_010110895.2 Picea sitchensis | reverse complement strand
AACCCTAGCTTGGATATTATTGTAACAGAGCACTGCTCGATTGGAGGTTGCCCCCTCGAAGAGGCCTGTGAACATTGCTATCTGAATCAAGTGCTATTTCTGTTCAAGTGTTATTTCTGTTGCTATTTCGTATATCATTTCTGCGTATTGTGAAGATTATGCTGGATATTTCACTATTATTCTTTTATTTCTAGCATTTCGTTTCTGTTCTGCATATTTTATATATCTGGTATCTTGCACAAGGACTAATGGAACATCACATTAAACACGCCAATGGGAAACTGTCAGAGAAATGTAATGGCAAGTATGAAACTTCCTCACATGCATTGAATCCACAGTTATGGTGCATCAATCATATCATGGAGGAAGCATGTTCGATAAGCTTCAGGACAAGCCCATATAGCATGTGAGCATGGAATAAACTTTTCTATTCGCGAAAGAAGAACACATAGACAAAAACAACATCTCGAATGAATAGAGAAAGATCACAGTCTTCTATAGACAGAAGACGCTCGACACTCACCACTATGGAGCCACCGAAGTCCATTGAACCAGGCTCGACTGCCAGGCTGACCAGAGTTCAAACTAGGTCATGAGGACCATTGGAAGAAAACGAGCAACAACAACCAGAGATCGTCAATATCGATGAGATCCCATTCCCATAGATACCACCGGTGAGCCCTACACCGATACTGGAAGAGATTCAGGATCCACAACTAGAGGAACTGAAATAGGATACACAAGAAGAACCACAAGAACCTATGAATGAAGAAGCAGAACCTCAATAGGAAGTCCAACCAGAAAGCACCAAACTAGCCACGAAAGGGAATGACACGACACAAAATCAAGGATCAAAATGGAAATCCAATGAGTCGCAGGTACCTAGCCTTGGTCAACAGACAAAAGAGACCATGAGAACCACCTCGGATTGGAAAAAATGTCTTACAAGGAATAAAACAGGAATTGCTGGAACTTCTTACCAACCGCCACAGTAGGAAGACAAAATTATGATACCGATCTCACCTCATAAGAAACTGGTGGAAACAATTGTGCTACCATGCATACCAAAGGGATTAAAG
Organism: Picea sitchensis; assembly: GCA_010110895.2. Taxonomy (NCBI): domain Eukaryota; kingdom Viridiplantae; phylum Streptophyta; class Pinopsida; order Pinales; family Pinaceae; genus Picea; species Picea sitchensis. Next base: position 97,778 of record SNQJ01S0009500.1, on the reverse strand, counting down.
TTAGAGCCACAGTTACTAGGTCATGTTGGGAAGATCAAGTATTCTGACCATGATGTCTCAGATGACACTAAGTACCCAAAACTTGCACCCAGAGTGTTTATGCAGAACATAGTGGTCAACCAACTTGGAGAAACAATCAACCAGCCGCATCAGTGGGTAGTTGGACTGGACCGAATCAACATTTTAGGACTCCTACAAATCCCACATTTTGGCAGAGGCCAGTACATGACAGCATGCATTAAGAAGTTGTTAACAGTTACACATGGAGGGGATATATGGATGGACAGACACATCCCCATAAAAATGGACCTTATCACGCAGATAACAGGACTACCCAGCCGGGGTATGGATCCCACATTAATTCTAGATGATAAATCCAAGGAAAAAGCGTTAGCAGAGGAAATGAAGAATAAATATGGCACAACGAAGGGGACAAGAGGCATTATAATCAAATGGATCAACAACCCAACAACACAATTGGGTGAAAATATCTTAGCCTGTAAGTTGCTAAGAAAATGTCGCAAAGATGAAGTACCAACAGGAGTCATCACAGTTGCAGCTCAATGTGAAGAAGGCACCTTCATGAGATGGGTGCCTTATCTGTTAAACTTATTCCAAGTGGACTGTAGGGACACACAGGAACTTGGCACAAAATTTCATTACTCATGGTTGATAACCCTTATAGCCTTCATCGGATGGCAGGAACCAGAATATGTAGTTTTTGCTACGAGACCACAACCCGAGGGAGAGAGATATCGAGTACTGAGATCGAGGCCATAGACCAGAAAGAAGAGGGACAATGGAATCATATTTGAAGCATACCTATGAGATATGCAAGAATATATTAACTGGTCATGGAGAATAACACCAGAAGATGTCGCGTGATATGGGAACATCGCTAACTTCTGGGAAACACGACAAGCCATGTGGATACAACCAGGGAAGGATCCCGATAAACAGTGGCTATCGATGCGCTACGGCATCACAGAAGATTATATAGACATGGTCATCAATGAATGGCCTACTGAATGGAAGATCCCATTCATTTCCCTAGAAGTACCAAAAGGACCCGCAGAAGGAGAGGCAAGGCAGGCGGAAACACAACCTCCACAAAAACTAGTGCCCAAGAACCCAAGGACAGGCCAAAAAAACCAACTCCAGCAATCGAAGCGTCGAAGAAGACATGAACCTAGAAGTGGTAGAAAGAGACAAATGAACAACCAAAAAAAGCCAAGGGAATGCAGGAGAAACCACATCGCACAGGAGCCTAGGAAAAATAAGAGACCAGATGAACAAACCACAGGCGCGCGCAAGAAATCAAAGGCACAACGAGCATCACCAAACCTGACGATCATGAAGGAAAATGGAGAAATGATCATCGGAATGGTCCAGGATTGTCTGGTGGAAGACTTTGACCACGCAACACATCACATGGATAATCTATAGAAAGTGTTGGAAGAAATACGAAAATCCGAGAATCCCATAGAGAAAGTAGCAGCAGAGGCATAGAGAAGTTGACAAAGAAAACCAATGAAAGAGTGGAGATCAAAGAACGAGACCCAACCCTCCCAATGCCACATGCAAACGTAACGTTCCATATAAAATCGAGCATGCAACGAATGGATGAAACAGTGGGACAAACACCACTGAAGGATTTGTACCACATTCAATTGGTCTTGACATGGATTCCATCAAGGGAACTGCACAAATTATAGGTTAGCATCGACCACGAGATGCAGTCTCGAGCACATAAGAACTTAGTCAGGCTAAAAAAAGAAACAAATTAGTGGGAAACACCGAAAAAAGAGTATGAGCAGGCCAAATCCGAAACTCAAAAGGAGATGGAACACAGGAACAAATTGGAACACAAAGTGGGATAATTTTTTGGGAAACTTCCAAACACCGTGAAGGGAAGTGAACTCCCAACTACAGAAAAGATCGACCAAATTGAGTAGGAAATTGCGTAATACTAGAAGGAGATCAGGGATCTCCAAGAACAACTAACACCAACGAATCCACCAGAAGTAAAGGAGAACAGGAATCAGGCAACAACAACACAAATATAGGATATGGACAAACATGTTATCACAACAGCTGACTTGCTCGACAAAGAAACACAACTTTGGACAATACTGGAGGAGGATCCATAGGTTCAACATTGGGATAAGGAAGAGGAAAGGATGAATGCAGTGATCCAAGAACTTAAGAAGAAGCAAAATATAATACCAATCCCAGAACACGTAAAAGGGACACAAGAGTTGAAGAATATGCACGCAGAACTCAGCACTGCACAAACATAGAAACAACAACGACATGCTCAAATAGAACCATTACAGGAACGAGTAGCAAAAGTACCCGCATAGGCATAAGAAAATAGAGCACAGATGGCGCAGACCTAGGCAAAATCTGTAGGACTACTGAGTGACGAAGAGGTCATTCAGGTAGTAGAAACCATTAAGGAGAAGACTATGTAGGCACTGACAACAACAACAGAGCTAAGAGAAAAATTCCATATGATCACTGAGGATATCGAGGCAACTCAGAAATATTAAGTGACTCGGGATGAGTCACATTTCACTCTTGGGGGGTTGTTGGAAGCAGACCGAAATGGGAAAGAAAGCGTGCACGAAGAAGAATGACAATTGGAAGAGCAATAGTGGGAAAGAACGCGTGTAGGAGGAAAGCGACAACTGGAAAGAAGCACAACACGTCCGCATGCAAGAAGGAGGCGAAAGATGGAAGGAAGTAGCGAACACATGTAGAAAAGGAAAACCTAATGATAGTAGAGTTAGGGTTTTTGGTAAGAGTTTTTGTGTAAATGACTGAAGAGCTTGATAGATATAAATATAGGAAAGTAGGTATCAAAAAGAGGTTTAGATATTTTGTGAAGGTTGATATTTACTACTGTTGTAGAGTTGAACTCATTTTATGTAATGTTTTGATAAGAGAACTACTTGTAATGAGTGAGATAAGAGGGAGGTATATCTCGAGGATCATATCGCAGGCTGAGGAGCATGGTGCAATCTAGTTCACCTCACAGAGATCTTACCAATCTAAGGTGAATTGTAAACAAGAGGCGCGAGAACTGCAGAACTACCATAATAAGAGATCCAAGAGCCAAATATTTGTGGACGTAGCCCCATGAGGGGGTGAACCATGGTAATACCTATATAATGTGATGAATGCATGCATATCTTTGTTTACTTTTGTTAGTTAAATGATGAATGTGATGAATGAATGAGTTATTTTACTATTTAGTTCATTTCTATTGCGCTATTAAATCCAAAAGGTCAGATAATAGTAATTTGTAATACAAATCATAAGTAATGGCTCAGAACGCAGACCCTCTATCTCCTACTCAATCCTAGGCTATAAATACCTGATTCTTACAGCCACCCATAAAATATATCTTAGTTGAGACTGCATAATGCATTTTGCGTGTGCGTTACCTTCTGGTTCACCAGAAGGGCTGATAGTTTTAGGATTTGTTGGTACCCTGAAAGATATGAACCCCAGGTTAGTAGTGTAGAGTCGTTTGATAGGTTAAAACCAACAAGCTGGTAAATTTCATTTCTTTAAGACACTTCAGGTACTACACACACTTGCTGAGAATGTTCCTGAAATTAAATAAGACTGAATTCCTCGAAGCAGCATTCATCTTGACCGAATGCAAAAGGATCACCATGCTTATTTTCATAAACAAGATCATGTCTAGGGTTTATAGTCTCATCTTCAGCACATACCTACCAAGGGTTTTGGAAGAAATGAAAATCTCTTTGCAACCGAATCCAGAGAACATGGTGGGAGACTAGATGTTGTTCATACAATCCACTATAATTTGACTATATGTTTATCAAGAAGGACCTTACCTTTTGCCATTATTTTGACTCCCAGATTCTTTTCCTTTGAATTCATCAGACAAAGGATCATTTCAGAGACGGAGCATTTTCTGAAAATGCACAAAGCATCTAACTTAAAATTCCCTTTCATGGTAGGACCATTTGTGGTAAAGAACATGTCTTGTTTACCTTAGATCCAAGCCAAAATCAGTGAATTTGGGTTTACATAGTTACAAGGGAGGATATATGACCCGTACCAGATCATATCTAAGAGAAGATTGATGAGCAGACAAGGCCCCTACGAGCATGAGCAAGTTGAAGAATTTGATAGATTGGAAAACTTTGAAGCCTATGCAAATATGGAAGTCACTATGCAGCTTGATCATACACAACAAATAGAGTCTTCCCTTAGCAGATCTAGACATAGAAAAATTCCCCAAAGTTGATTATAAAAGATCCAAAGATGAGTGTTTATAACAAGAGGATTAGTTTAGAGGCACTGGGTGCCAGTAGACAGCAAAATATTCTCAAGAAAATGAAAATCACACCATCTTCTCAGGTAGTGGACCTGGAAGAAGAAGAACCTAAAGCAAAAGTGAGCATGGAGATGGTGAAAAGTGCAACGAAGAATGAAGAGGTTGGTACAGGAAGCATGCTACAAAGTGAAAGGAGCTTAAGGGTTTTCAACAACAAGAAACATGTATATAGCAAGACACATGGGGCAGTTTATCAATCCAAAGAAGACTTAATGAACCAATATGTTGTGAAGGGAAGTATGGCCAATAGTGAAATAAGATACTTGTTTCCTAAGGTAGATAAGATTTCCCAGCATAAGGCTTCCCTTCTCTCAGTCAGGGATGTGGAAAGAAAGACATTTAACATAGCAGTGGATGATGATGATAAGGTGTCTGAAATAAAGATTCATTATGAAAATATTGGTGCTCCAGATAAAGTAAAGTTCCACAGGAATGTCAGTGACATGCTATATTTGGACTACCTAAGTTTGGGCCTGAGTTCTTCAATACTGACAACATATGCATTCAAATTAGATGGGCAACTGAAGCAGGAGAAGGCATCCAACAAATCCTAGCAAACACAGGTCAAGAGATTGGAATCTAAAGGCCCTCAAGGGGTAAACACTTCTTTAGATGAGAAAGAGAAGATGATCCAAATCCTAAAGAAGAAGTTGAATATGTTCTCCACAGAACATCCACAGACAACAAAGCTTGCTGCTCTAGGGAAAGAAAAGGAGACATTCAGAAAAGAAGCACTAAATTACAAAGCTAAAGTGTTGCAGCTAGAAAAGGAGAAAGAGATTTGGTTACAAGGACAGGAAGAAACAACATATATGGATGTTATTGTACCTTCAAATACAAAAATTGGGTCAAGCACTGATGGATTGGTTCAAGCTATGTCCCAAGTAAGCTTAAAAACAGGGGAAATCAAGATCCTTAAGGAGATCATAGAAAAACTACAGCAAGAGATGAAAATGAATAATGTAAATATGGCCCAATTTCAAAAAGAGAATCAAGACTTGCAAGAGAGGGTGAATAAGCTGGAAATAAGGTTGTAGGGTAAAGCACTGTTGCAAGGAGATAAACACGTAATATGGGATGTTGTTGCTATTGAAGATGCTAAATTTAGGGTTTATCTGAATTTGATAAATGACAAAGATAGTGTGGCCCTCACTGCCCAAAGTAGATGTAATGTTGTTAATGAGACACTACAAAAAATTCCCTCGGAATGGGCCTAGAAAGCTATTGATTTGCTAAATTTTGTGCCCACTTCCAATCTTCAGACCATTGGGGTAAAGGACATAACTACACTAATCATTTGGGCCAGGAGGATCATTGCTAAACACAATTTTCTCAAATCTGTTTAAACCAAATCCGTGCAAATGGAACAGAGTATACAGGAGTTTAAGGATGCATTTGAAAAATTGTTTATCAAGGGCCTCCCACCATTTTGGGATGGTAAAGGGAAATTGTACGACCAATAATAATACAATTCTCTTCTCACTCAGCGCATAATGGATCATTTGAGATATGAAGACCTGAAAGAGAACCTGAAGGGACCCAGTTTGCTAGAACACTTGGCCATAGACTTTGAAATTTTGAATCAATTCAAAACAGTAAAGACCAGGCTGCCAACTATGTCGTATGCTACTCGCATTGACCTGGAGATTTTGATGAAAGAAATGATGGATTACGAGATTCCTTCTGACTCACAGTGGAAGGAAATCATGCAACAAGGTAGGACGAAATGCAGTTTTCTGGGAACCAATAAGTGACCTCCAGGTGTCACCAAACTAGAAAATTCGACAGAAGATCAGAGTGAGATAGATGGCGCAGAGGAATCCGAGCAGTCAGAAAGTTTCATCCCTAGTTTTGAAATGTCTTTTGTTTAATCATTGTAAATCAGTTCATATACCGAGACTGTCAGAAGAAATTAGTTTAATTAGTTTTAGAAGATGAAATGTTTCAGTTTCATCCATTGTAATCGAATTGTATAAATAATAGGGCACTTGAATGAATTGATATTGGCAGAAGTGCAAGGGAACCTTTTTGGTTGTTTTGAACTCTATTGTAACTTTCTAAACTTGAATTGAATATATATGCAGAATATTTTGAAGTCTCTATGAAAATATTCTAATGGTGGTGATATGAGCTTTGTCTCCCTTTATTGTATGTATTTCCTATGTTCTTTTATTCAATTTGCATTTTCTTTTGTTTAAATTGGAGAGTTAGAGGCCCATAATTCATCTTGTGATGCTCTTGGCTTAAGCAATTTAAACTATATAATTTTCTTCTTAACGAATTCAAAATTCATTTCAGTAATTTTCTGATACATTTATTTGTTTTCTCTATCTTCCTACACTCTACTTAAATTCAAGTATAACTCAGATTCATCACCTCATTTAGGCTTTATCCTTTGGAGAGTTCTATCGGCTGATCATTGTTTTCATTCACTTTTATAATTTTGACTCCATATCCTTGAGAGTTCCTCCCCTTCCTTGCCAACAACTTTATTAAAACCCCCCCAAAAAACCAAATCTAGTCACCAAATTCCAAATAAATATCAAGTGACACGAGAGAGCCCTCTCCAAGTTGAGCAGGCTAGTGTTTCAGTTCTAAAGTAGGTTGAAACAATTACCTCTGTCTTTTTTCTATCATCCAGACAAAATTTGTAGAGTGCTAACAAAACACTTGGTTGTTGGTCCACTTATCATTTAGAGAATTATGTTAACAATATTAAATTTTGAATGGATTAAAAGAAAAGGTTAATTTTGTATGATTTTTGTTGTTTAAAGTTCATCAATTATTAAATATATTTTTATTTACAACTAAATTTGTAATGTAATGGTTACCTATTTGTAACCTCTGTTATGAATTATATGTTGGAGAATTATATTTAAACAAAAAATGGCAAGACTAATAATTGGACATCAAGAGAACTAAATAAATACATCAAAATAGATATCTAAAAAATTTCATCACTTTTATGTATGGATTCTCGAGATGAAAATTTTAAAATAAACAATAATCAATCAACATATTCCATTTTAAAAGGTTTCTCTATTTATATGAAATCATATTGTTTGATGGCTTTCTACATATTTTGAATTATGTTTATATAAATACGTATAAGATAAGGGGTTTAATATCCAACTCATATTTTGAATTATGTTTATATAAATACGTATAAGATAAGGGGTTTAATATCCAACTCAAATTGAAACTAATTATATGAAAAATATAAATGAGTCATTACACTCAAATATTATGTAAATAAATGATTAATAGGTAAACAAAGTCTAGAAAGAAAACACATAAACAACATAATGGTTCAATTTAATTTGAATTAAATAACATATGTGAGTTAATGAAATAGCCAAAAGGTAAGGGAAATACACAAAACCTATTTGTAAAATAGTTTAATAAAATTTGAACTAAATAATATATACGGATATATAAAGTAAATATAGTTTAACAAAGTCTAGAAAGAAAACACATAAACAACATAATGGTTCAATTTAATTTGAATTAAATAACATATGTGAGTTAATGAAATAGCCAAAAGGTAAGGGAAATACACAAAACCTATTTGTAAAATAGTTTAATAAAATTTGAACTAAATAATATATACGGATATATAAAGTAAATATAGTTTAAAGGAAAAAATATGATATTTCTTTAAGTATTAAAAAAAACTATCTAAACAATTTTGATGTAATATTATGTCATTAATGATATTTAGACATTTAGAGACATTATGTATAAATATTAATTTTTATTAAGTATTATATTATGAAAATCTTTGGTATTATGTCAATCACTTTACAAATCCAAGTCTCATTCTCAACTTAATTTCAATGTTTATATACACAACATGTTAGATTGAAAAAAAATCATATATTTTATGTTGCTCGTCATTTTATAATTTCACATCTCCTATGTTAATTTTGACATGTTATTTCTCTTATATATTAATCTTAGCTAAACAATTTGTGAATATATATACTTAAGTTTAAACAAAATTGTTATTTTACAACATTTAAAAATAACTTAGAAATTGATATAGATATTAAAACTAGCTATTATAATAATCCAATTCATGATGTTAAAAAAATATGATTTAACACAATTTGAACTAGAATGTGTCTAAAGTCTATTCTCCATGAGTCCCACCATACTAAAACACTCAAGAAAAGTTGCAACCACTAAGAGTGTAGATTCAAGGAATTCCAAAAAATCTAAAATGCAATATGATTTTTCAAAATAGTTAATACAACCATCATATTTAAAGACTTAAAATAACAAGTTTTGCATGGCAGCGTAGTCCCTGCCGGGTTGGAATGGGAATAAATGCACTACTATGGTGGGACTGAAGGAGAAATAGAAGCCCGAAGCAACAGACACATGGGAAGAAGCTTGAAGTACATGTGGTATCCAAGCATAAAATGACTCGTGCCAATGTGTCACATGGAAACCATAAGACATTGGGCTGGTACCCAGGGAGAATGTCACTGCAGAAGTAAGGTCAGATTCCCGAAGAACCAGAGTCTCAAATTCATGAATTATTTAATCATAATATTATATTAATATGGGGTTAATATGCGGATATTCTTGCAAATTAATCTGTTAGCACCAAAACAACAACCTAACAAGGATGTGAATCCTACTACATTTTTTATAGATGTGATGTTCCTATTTAAGTTTTTTCCTGGGGCGTGTATAGTTAAAAAATGGGACTTAGAAAATTTATGTCATAATGACTTAAAGCAATAAAAAAAGGATAGTAGTAGTTTTTTTTTTTTTTTTTTAATGAAGGTTCCTGGAAAAAGGGACCAAGAATCACACACATTAAACATTCAAATTTAATAAACACAATTTCCTGACATCCAGCATAGTTGAAGATAAAAAAAATTCATCACATAAAAAGAAAATAAGATGATTGATATGCATAAAGAGAACTAATTTATCATTCCAAAAACAAGCCCACAAGGCACCGTCGAGATTGTTCCCAAAGTAGTTTTCTTTGAAATTTATCAAAAATTAATAATGTATGTTACATATTTCTGGAAATTTAAATGTGTTTGTCATATAGACTGGGATTGGGGCTCTTGCAAACCATAAAACAAATAAGTACAAGAAATAGGACTATAAAAAGAAGACGTGGGTGATGGTAGAGAGGAAGACCCAAAAATAAGAAATTGGAAGTTAACAGTCTTTGGTTAGATATTTCTATTTAAAGAGGTGGAATAAATGGATTGATAAAGAAAGAAATATGTGATCAATATAGACTTACTATGATTTCCCTAAGGTTATAATGATGCTTCTTGATGCCTTTTTATTTCTCTCATCGACGACCACTGGAATCGTGCCAACCGGTTGTTTCCCTTTGTTGGTGAGCTTGTTGATTCCCCTTTGGAGCAATTCTTCAATGTAGCTTCTCATGGGGGCCACATTGATTTCATCCTATATTTTTATGGTGAAAATATTGTTTTCTAATTTCCTTAGATTGATGGAAATACTATGTAGATCGTGTTCAATTTCTTCATTCTGTTTCGAATAGTCCACTAGCCAGTTGTCCACGTAATCTTGATCATATTCAAGGATGTCGTAAAACTTTTCTAAAGACAACCCCTTTAAAATATCAAATTATTCATTGAAGTCTTTATTGGTTAAGGACAAGGAGTTGAGGATTAAGTTTGGGTCTTGAACCTCATTGGTACTTCTGGCTAAGTCTATTTTGAATAGGTTTATGAATAATTATTCTTTATCTGAGATGGCTTGTTCACATGATTCGACAATGAGATGTAGGTTCTTAACTTTCTCTTTCCAGCATGCTTTTAATTTTTTGATCTGGTTTGGGGAGGGGAGATCGTCTTGTCTTCTTCTCAGATCTGATATGTTGATGACATGGTTGCCAAAATGGATCATTGTCCCTAGATAGATACCTTCTTCATTTTTTAAATCCACCTGCAAATGTTCGTGCAAAGCATGTGCCCTCGTTCGAAAGGAAGCTATATTTTGTAATGTTTCCCAGGCTTTAGTAATTAGCTCCATTATTTTCTTGATATTTTTCTCCACATAGCCTCTACAAGATGTGAGGAGGATGAAGGATCCTTTTAACTTGGCTGCAGGGGTGGCAGGAACAGTTTTTGCTAAAGGACCGGAAAACAATGGGGTAGGAATCAAATCTTCCTCCAATTCCTTGGTTCATTCCTTTAGTCTGGAATTCTCCGCTTCAATTACTCCAATGGAATAATAAAGACCATCTGTTATTTCTCGTTGAATTCAAAAAATTTCAGACAGATGCATGTTTCTAAGGTTAATATCTGAACGAGATTTCCCTTTCTTATTTGTTACATCTCTCTTTTCAATAATTAAATTTTTGGATTGGGTGTCAAAAACAACACTCTGGAATACGAAGAATTCATATTCATAAAAAAGGTTGGTATCAGTTATTTCCATTGTGGAACAATGGTGCATCGTGTCTGTGGGATGATCAACTTTGTGAAACACGTCATTAACAACAGTCTCAAGTCATGTGTTCTCACTTTTTGTTTCAGGCTCTTCCGCTTGCCCTGCGATGTTTTTTCTCTTCTTCGTCACGGGAAGCTTGTGAGAGCTATCAATTTTTACATGAGGAGGGTTCTTATCTCCTCTTTCATTTAAATAATTCTAGGTTTCTTTATTATTGGTGTGGGTCATTGGAGCGATGCTCTATGATGTCATGCTCTTGGGAATTCTAACCGAGGACTGGAAAATCTTCTCACCAGAGTCTTTCCCTATTTTTTGTACAATTCAGTTGTTCTTTGCAGTGTCTCTACATCACCATCATCAAGAGAAGGAGTGTTTTCCTCATTGTCTCTTTCTACATTCATGTGTGTATGGATAAAAGAGTTTTTAAATACAACTGCTAGTAAATTTTCTACAAAAATCCAATTAGGGTCGAACCCTCTTAGCCTTTCAGCATATCTTAGGTTCAATTTGTTGAAATGGCCTGCGAATTCGTCAATCTTGTTGGCATTCCTTAACATGAAATCCTCGACTTTCCAAGGCAGAGGAGTGAACTTATTTTTTCTCTTTCCATGGAAAAAATGCAACCAGTAGTTGTATTGCCTTTCTATATATGTAACAAACATATTTTCCGTTGTTGGTTATCCTTCTCTTCTATACTATCTAATTTTTTATTGACCCAGGGTTCATCTCTTTCGGGTTTCCAACAAAGCCTCTAAAACTATCAACCCTCCTGGTAAAATAAAAGGCAACATAACACACATAGTGTGTTGCGCAGTCTCACCCGAGATAGATTTAATGGGTGGCTGTAAGACTCAATTGTTTACAGCCTAGGATCAAGTGTGAGATAAGAGAGATAAATATTGAACCATTATTATAACTTGTAAATGTAACCTACTATTATCCATGTCTATGCAGTAACTCCAATAGCTTATTCCTTCCATATCGCAGTAGCATTTAAACATGCAATATAATAACTCAGTCATTCAACATAATAATAACTATTGAAGATGATAAACATATGCAAGCATTCATCACATAACACATATGTAATGTGGTTCACCCCCTCCTAGGATACGTCCACAAATATTTGGCTCTCAACTCTTTTATTATAATATTTTCGCATCTACAACACCGTGCGCTTACAACTCTTCTTAGTCGGGTAAGATCTATGTGAGGTGGAATAGATCACACTAGGCTCCACAACCTGCAATCTAACCCTAAAGATCTACCCTCCCTCGTCCTCTCTAGCTCAACATCTTATACAAAATAGGTCTTACAGAAAAACCATTGCATATCGCATCAACTCATGCATAACTATAATAACCATAATAATAATCTGAAGTGAACCCCCTATGATGCCTAAGCATATATATTTATACATTTCAGGATCTTAATCCATTTAGAATACCTTATCAAAACCCTAACCCTATTTTCATTAGGTCTTCCTCACATGCATGTGTGGTGTTCTTCCTTCCACTCATTTCTTTCTTTTCATGCACGCATGTTGTGCTTCCTTCCATCTATATCTTCCCTTATGCACACTTTATTTCCCAAAAAACCCATGATTTTCCACTTTGTCCTGCCTCCAATAGGCCCCCAACACTGACATGTGGCTCATTTTGAGCCACCTATCCTTTGTGTTCTTCTTCGATCTCCTTGGTGATCACAAGGAACTTTACCCTGAGCTTTGCTGCTTGTGCCTGCGTCTGCACAGTCTTCTCCTTGAGTGTGTCCACTCTATGGACTACAATTTCATCATTAATCAGTTCCATGCACTCTACCTGGGTCTATGCTATCTATGCCTTGGCTTCCTCTTCTTGTGCCAGGACTTCTGCTACCCATTCTTGCAATGGTTCAATTTGATCATGTTGCTCCTATTTCTGTGTTTGCGCGGTAGTGAGCTCTCCCTGCAATTTCTTCATTTCCTGCATTCCCTTGACGCATTCTGTAACTGGCATTGTATTCTACCTCTGTTTGAGTTCTTGGATAGTTGTGTTGATCCTTTCTTATTCCTTATCCCACTTTTGGATCTATTGATCCTCCTCTAAATTAGTCCATAGTTGTGTTTCTTTATCAAACATGTCTACTACTATGTTCTTTCTTTATTGAACAAGTACGTTGCTTTATCGAACATGTCCATTGTTGCATTGTTTCTTCCTACTTCATTTTCTCCTTGACTATTGGTGGAGTGGTTGGTATGAGTTGTTCTAGGAGATTTTCGATCTCCTTTTGATATTGATCAATTGCCTGCACAATCTGATCAATCTTTTCTGCTACTCTGATTTCATTACTCTACGTGGCTTGTGGAATATTCTCGTAAGTTCCAACCACTTTATACTCCAATCCTTTTATGTGCTCCCTTTCCTCTTGGGTCTCAGATTTATCCTTCTCATAGACTATTTCTAGCGCGTCCCTCTTATTTGTTTCCTGCTTCATCTCGGTTAAGTATTTTCATGCACGAGATTGTACCTCGTGGTTTACGCTAACCTTCAACCTGTGTAGCACTCCAGATGGTATCCTTGTCAACATGAGTTGGATTTGACATAAGTCCTTCAAGGGTGTCTGCCCCACAATTTCGTCCATGTGCAACATACTAGGGTTGATATGGAATGTTACGCGCAGCTGCAGTATTGCCTGGATTGACTCTCATTCTTCTTCTTGCACTCTTCCTTCTATCTGTGATGTTGATGGTTCGATTCCCCTGCTGCTTATTGATTGCCCTTTCCCAATTTTCTTGAGGAGTTGTCGCATGTCTACCAATTTCTCTTCAATCATATCCCTATGGTGTGCAACATGGTTGAAGTCCTCTGATAGAAAATCCTAGACCATTCGGGCTATCATTTCCCCATTGTCCTCCATGATCGTATACTTTGGTGGTGTTATTTTTGCCTTTGACTTCTTGTGTGTGCCTCCTGTCTACGTGGTTGGCGTCTTGTTTGTTCCTACTTCCTATGGGTTGGGACTTGTTGCGGTCTCTTGCGCTCCCTCAGCCTGTTTCTGTTGTTCTTTAGCCGACTGCATATTCTCCTTTTTCCCCTTATAGGTCCCTGTCTTCATTGTCCCTTCTTCTATTTGTGTTGTATCTCCCTATCCCGTTCTTTATCTTTTGGGAACTTGGATTTTCAGAGGTTGTGCTTCTCCCTACTCTGCCTCTTCTTCTATTGTCCTTTCTGGAAATTCCTGGGTGATGGGTGGAATACTCCATTCATCGGGGCATTCACTGATGACCATGCCAATGTCACCCTCTGTGATGTAGTAGCACATATGTAGCCATTGTTTATCTAGATCATTCCTTGCCTGTATCCACATTGTGTGTCATGTGGCCTGGAATTTTGCGATGACCCCATATCGCGCGGCAGCTTCTGGTGTTATTCTCCACGTCTTGGAGATGGGTTCTTGTAGGTCATGTAGGTATCCCTCAAATATGGCCCCGTTCTCCTTTTTTCTCCTCGACTCTGGCCTAGATCTGAGCAACAAATACCTCACTCCCTGACTTAGTTTGGGTCTGGTACAAAAAACTACATACCTTGGCTCTTTCCATCACATGAAGGCTATAAATGTGATCAACCACGAATAGTGAAACTCTGTGCCTAGATCCTATGCATCCTTGCAGTCATCTAAGAACAAGTTCAAGAGATATAGTACCTAGCTCATTGAGGTGTCTTATGTACACTGAGTTGCAACTGCAACAACCTCAACAGGGACTTCCTCCCTGTGAAATTTTCATAGCAGCTTGCAAGATAATATTTTCGTGCCCAATTTTGTGGATGCATCATTGATCCTCTTGATAATGATCCCTCTTGTCCCCCTGTTGATGCCATACTTCTTCTTCATCTCTTTTGTTAGTACTTTCTCCTTGGTTTTTCCATCCATAAACTGCATGGGATCCATGCCCTGAGATGGAAATCCTGTTATGCTCGCGATCATCTCTACGTCTATCGAGATGTGCTTGTCCAACCAAATGTCCCTGCCATGCATGACTGCTAACAATTTTTTGACACATGAAATTGCATGCTGCCCTCTACCAAAATGTGCTAAGTCCAAAAGACCTAAAATTCCCATTTTCTACAACCCATTTTCCCACTGGAGTGGATCTTCGATCGGTTCTCCAACCCGATTTGTGCCCGTAGTTGTTATAGGATAAATCCGTGAGTGCAGACACAAACCGATCTCCCTAGATCCACCTGGATCTAGAACAAAACATGACAGAATATACCGCTTTTCCTAGATCTAACTATTGAATTAAATTGGAAGTGAGAAGAAGATATGTACCTTGTAATCACTTCCTTGGTCTCTGCTGTTCCTTGCTTCGCTCCAGCGCTCTTGTGCGATCAAGATCAAAACAGCACAAACCAACCAAAGTGAAAGCAAATACTATATCCAATAGCTAATCTATACATATGATCAAGGAGTTATGTAATAAAGTAGATCTAACTTTATGGGAAAGAAACATATTACTGTATCATATTAATTGAAAGAGAA
>SNQJ01S0009500.1:52347-75452 GCA_010110895.2 Picea sitchensis | reverse complement strand
CTTGGGTTTCATTCTCCAAGGGGAGAATGGGGTCGATAGGTGGAAACGAATCGACCGCTTGGGTTTCACTCTCTAACGGGAGAGTGGGGTTGACCGAGGATGGTATCGTCTCAACCACTTTGTCAACTGGTTCAACTAAGGACGTGACCAGATTGACGACATGATCAACCAGATTGACCGGTGAAGGGACCGGAGTGATCATTCCATCAACTACAGGTGGGTTGAGAGAAATCTTGCGATAAGCAGCTGGAAGTTGAGGTTGTGAAATAGTCATGTCTTCTAGGAATTTCGAGGCTTCATCCATATGAGGGCAAAGGTGAGTGAGATGACTCCCTTTACATAACATGCATGGGAACTTGACACGAGAATGGGAACGAGCAAAGGTGAGTGATCTCTGTGAAGTCACACTATGCTCTTTAGTTTCTGTTGTTCTCTGTCTGTTCTATTTTCATGAATAGACTATTGGCTCATTCATCTGTGTGTTGTATGCCTTTCCCATGAATCTTGTCGAGGAAACTTCCTTGATTATGGGTTTAATGCACCTTAATTATAGGTTCAATTCATCTCTGGCAGTTTTGTACCTGCCATTAATTTACCTTGTCGTCTTTTGTTGGTGTGATTAATGTGGCATCCCATCGGTCCTTTCCATCCTTTAATTTCACCTAGTGTTGTCATGTCATCCTTCTTTTGACGAATTTCCTTTTCCTGCTCATTTGTCTTTGTATTTGACCATTGTCCTTCTCCTTTCCGAGTTTTTGTTTCTATATTTGTGCGACCTTTCTACCTATGGCATATTGCGCCCTATTTTTTTTATTATTTTTACTACGCAGTGGATGGTCGACTGTCCTTGTATAGCTTAAGTCAACTCCCATTGATCATCCCTCTGATTTCTGCACCAGATAAATCTCTTAAGTGTAAAACTCCTCCATCTATGACAGATTTTACTTCATATGTTCCTAACCAATGCATTCTAAGTTTTCCTGGGTGCTGAAACTATTTTTTTTCATACACCAGTACTAGATATCCCTCCTTGAACGTTTTCTTCTTGATATGTCTATCATGCCAAGCTTTTATCTCTTGCTTTTTGAACTTGTTGGTGGAATCCTACTAAGATCTGGTCTTCCTTGATGGTCATTAACTGATTCAGTCTCTCCTATACTACGCCTCGTTCATTCATTTGTGTGATTGTTTCTACGCGCAACCTTGGTACTAAAACTTCTAATGGCACCACTGCTTCTTGGCCATAAACTAGTTTAAATGGTGTGTGCCCTCTCAAATGTTTGGATGTAGTCATGTATGCCCATAATAATGCTGGTACTTTGAGATCCCAATCATCCCTATTGACGTTACAGATGTTTGTCAGTGTGTTTTCCAGGATCTTATTGAATGCTTCCACTATGCCATTTTCCTGTGGGTGATATGGTGTGCTCTTCTGGTGATGGACTTCAAACTCTTCATTCATAGTGCTAATGGTGTTGTTTATGAAGTGTGTGCCTTGGTCTCTCATCAAAACTCTTGGGAACCCAAATCTAGTGATTACTTGTTCAAATAGAAAATGTGTTCATGTCT
This sequence comes from Picea sitchensis, assembly GCA_010110895.2. Lineage (NCBI taxonomy): Eukaryota > Viridiplantae > Streptophyta > Pinopsida > Pinales > Pinaceae > Picea > Picea sitchensis. The sequence continues at coordinate 73,883 of SNQJ01S0009500.1, read as the reverse complement.
CTGTGCTACAATCCTTCATTGGTGTGGCTTTCACCCATATTGTGAGGTATTTCGTCGCGGTGATAATGTACCTTGCTCCTGTTCTTTTTGTTGATGGATTGATTGGTCCCACAAAATTTATTTCCCATTTGTCGAATACCTGTAATGTTACTTGTGGTATTAATGGCATATCATCCCTTCTATTTGGTTTGCCTACCCTTTGACAGACATCACATATTTGACAACACTCCTTCGAGTCTCTATGAATCGTTGGCCACCATAGTCCTGCACGCAATACCTTATGCACGGTATATTTACCTACACAATTTTATCTTGTTATTCCCTCATGGGATTCTACTAACACCCTTGGTCTTTCATTCTCTAACATGTATCTTTACAAGATGTTATTTGTGCCCATTTTATATAAATTTCCTGCAAACAGTTGATAGTTGGCAGCACAGACTACTAGGTTTTTCTTTTGCGCGGTGTTATATTCTTCCAACGCAGTACCTTTAGTGAAGTACTGAATGTTATCTCTAAAGTATTCATCAGCGATCTGGATTCAGAATAATTGTGCATTCGAAAAGTTATCTTCTAAATTCGTAGGTTCTTCTCCATTTATGACCCTTGATAGGTGGTCAGGTCCTACATTCATTTTTCCTAGCTTGAATATTACTTCAAAGTCAAATTCTTGAAATAGTAGTAACCATTGACAAATTCTCCCCCCCAACACTGGCTTGTTGACTAGGTATTTCAAGGTTGAGTGATCTGTGAACAACCTAAAGTGTTTTCCCAATAAGTATTGTCTGAATTTTTGCAGTGCATAGACCATAGTTAGGCCTTCTCTTTTGGTCATGTTATAGTTTTGTTATGAGTCTGATAAATTTCTTCTTGCAAATGATATCGAGTGAGCCAAGTCTCCCACTCTTGGCTACACCAAGATAGTTCCAAGTGGTATCGCTAATGTGTCTACATGGACGTGGAATGTCTTCTCCCAGTCCGAAAATACTAATATCGGTGCGGTGACCATATTTTCCTTCAGGGCATCCGAACCGTGTTGAGACTCGTCATTCCACTGAAACTTTGTATCCTTTCTTAGCATATTTTCCATCAATGCAGTGATCTGCACATATCCTTTGATAAATTTTCTGTAGTAACATGTGTGTCCCAGTGTTGCTCTTAGATGACGGACAATTTTTGGTGGTGGTAAGTTAACGATGACTGCAATTTTTGAGTAAACCCTTTTTGAATACTATATGGCCCAATAGTATCCCGAACAATGTTTCGAATATGCATTTCATTATATTAAGTGATATCTAACATTGTCTACATCTTTCTAACATTAGGCGTAATACTTCTACATGGTTTTTCAATAAACTATAGATTGTCCAATCATCTAGATATACTTCGAGAAACTGATGGATGAAATCTTTAAACGCAACAATGACTACTCTGGAAATGATTTCTAGTGCATTCTTCAGTCCAAATGACATGACTGTGTACTGGTAATATCCCCATTCTGTCACAAACGTGGTATTGTATATGTCTTCTTGTTCTCTCTTGATTTGATGGTAGACTAAGAATCCATCAGTGAATGAGTAAGCTTTGTGTCATCCTACGTTCTCTAGCACCTCATCCGTGAAAGGTGTAGGGAACGGGTCATGTAGGCATGCATCATTCAACTTCCTCAAGTCAACGCATATCCTTATCCCTCCTTGTTTCTTTTCTTGTACTACCATCAGTCTTATCTATTCTAACTCTTTTACCGGTTCTATGATGCCGACTTCGAGCATCCTATCAATATCAGCTTTGAATTTATTATTATATATTGGGTTCAGTATATGTGGTCATTGTCTGATCAATCTTGCTTCAGGTATGAGTGGTATCTTCATTGTTGTAGGAAAATCTCCCTGTGGACAGGTAGATCACCTCAAAGAGCTAGACCCTAACTCTAAGACAAAAATTTCTTAATGTGGACACTAACTTCCTTTCAAATCTATACAAACTAATACATGAGAAGGAAGGAGAGTAACAGTACCTCTTTATCGACGTTTGTCCCTGCACGCTCCGAGTTGACCTCCAAACTCTCACTCCTCGTTGAGTCCTGTAGACAAACAAAGTACGACCACTTCCTACCTTATTGATATTAGCCTGAAAACATATCTATCTATCAATGATAAGTTCATGTAAGATCAAACACAAACTAGACAGAAACAGGCCAAGCGTGTCATATTAATGAGAATAACGACAACAATACTTACAATCGTAGATGCAAATGCGACAGCTTTGTCAAGTCCCCTTCGTCTAACCCTTGCTCAAAAGATCCACAACCTGGATGATAGAAACTTCACTGATCACTCTCCTTTGACTGACTGTGTGTTTCCTATGAGATCATAGGTTTCATGCTAGCAATTCTTTCCCCCAATCATCTCTATTCTAGCACCACTTATGAGATCATAAGTTTGGTGTAATTCTCCATTTCTAGTCCCCTTTCACCCTTAGAAAGCTTTCTTATATAGCCTTGGAGAGGATTTAACCACTTGAGATATCCTTGGGGAAGTTGAGGATTTTCCTCCTTCAGTTGAGGACCTTCCCTAAGATCATGGGTATACTAGGGATTCGAATCCAACTGCCTTCCAAGAATGAAAGGATCCTTCCCCCATTCATCTCAACAACTTAACCACTGCCCAGAATAGGCAGCGCTCCCTCAAAAGGACCATCAGAGTGTTGTAGTGCTCCCTAGTAGGCTTTAGGGGGGCGCCAACGCTCTAAAAATATATAGCACTCCCTCAAAAGGTCCAGAGGAGCTTTATGACGCTCCCAGAGAGTGTAAAGGGGAGCATCAGCGCTCCCAGAAGAGGTATAGGGGAGCGCTCTCCTCAAAAACTTAGTTTTTTGGGTGCTTTCAGATGGTAAAAGGTTCGCAAGCCTGTTGAATCATTTCTCCTCTTCCAAATCAAATGTTTGAGGTGTTTCAAGCGTCCTTCTCATGTCATTATAGGCATGACATAGGCATCATGGCAGTATGCTTCCCTGACACTTGTGACACTTGCAAGCAACATGCGACACTTGCGACCTTTGTAATGATGACACTTACGATACTATCAAAGTGAGTATTTTTTATGTGTAACAGATTGCCCCCCAAAGTATGAAGTTAGAAGACAGGAACTGATAACTGAAATACTTTGTATACTTTCAAGCAAGGGTATAGACTTGGAGAACCTGACGGAAGCTACACACAAAACATCCAACAAATATCATGGCATATTTCAAAACCCAAGGAAGTCATACCTATGCTTGGGTGATCAAGACTTGCGAGATATGGCCGCCATAAAATACACTACAGATCCATAATTGTATTGAAGAAAATGTATAGCCACTGGGAATACAATGTGGATCTATACTATGATGACCTGGACTGATCGTAGCCACGAAGAATACACAGTGGATCTACAAGGTGACAAGACATAGCCACGACCAATACAAAGTGGATCTATGTAACAGTGTATGTATCATTTGTCCAAGAGAAACTCCTTCGCAACCTGGGCAAAACATATATCAAAGTGATCACTCAACCCATGGTCTTCTTACCGATATCGATGTGGTACGAATCTAACCATGTGAATAGATGTCCTGATGTCGAACATGGTAGAAACCACTTGATTACCGGTCAATGGTCTGAACCGTTAACAAGTGCGAGGGAGATCACCATTAATGTCAATGATTCCCAAGGTACCCTAGTACATTCCAACGAATGTGAATGGATGACCTAGAGTCGAACATCCATGGAATCATCCGATCAGAGGTCAATGATGTAAACCTATTGTCGAATGTGAGGAGGCCTACCATTGAGGCATGTAGGTCCCAAAGTATTAACTGGTTTCTAAGTCTAATTCCTGGATAATGTGTTGAAGTTGACAGGAATAGGATCGTCGAAGGAGGGCCTTAATGTATCCCCCATCAACGACACGAAATGAACATAGAGATGTAATGGGTAGATCAAATGAACATGGACTGACACGGGTATTGAGACAAGATATTTGTGATGGCTGACTCTCGAGGCAGATACTTCCCTTGAACACTAAGGTAGAACAACAGAAACATGACATGGACCAAAACTTGATGATGCAGTGGATGTTGTGACTTACGTCAGGTGACCCAAAAGAGTGAAAGAAACTCAAAGGATTGGCTCAGTGCAGAGGTTCAACATATTAATATGTGCACAAAGAAAAAGTGTCGTGTTCAAGGGAGACTCTAAGAATTACTTGATAATGTTCTCAAGAGACTGCTTGGCTTGCTTCTTTCAATTTTCCCCCATCTAGATAGATGAGTACCTCTTTTTGATTTAATGAGCTCAAGGAGGATAACACATGCTCGATATAACTCACCTTCGGCAAGCTCCTCTTCCTTTGTTTAACAAACTGGAAGAAGTAAGGGTTCGATCCTGTATGGGCCTGTCGATGTGTTCTTTAGTGAGTCCAATGACAGAAAACTCGAAGGTTTTTCAGGATTATAAAGTTTGGAAAAACACTTAAAAGATAACTCTCTCAGTTCCTTTTTCGTAAAGTAGTCTAACGAGACCAAAAAAGAGATAAACTATCGCTCGAAATACGCCCTTTCAAACCTTTTAATGAGCGTGAAAGGAAGCAAGATCACTTGACAATCTTTTCATATTTAGAGATTCTGAAAAGAGTTTAAAGATGACTCCAGGGGGGTTCCTTTTTCATGTGTTCGTGTATCCGTACAGGTCTGAAAAAGAGATAAAAGTTTACCCGGTTTCATTCTCATGTATTTACGAGCACGAGAAATAACAAAGACTAAGCTCGGTACTCTACCCCCATCTTGAAAGTTGGTGACTTGAATCCAAAATGATCATCAAAGGCTGGAGACATTCCCCCCAAGCTTCAATTCATTCACTGGCTTTGAGGTTGTCACCAATTTTTGTGCTAGATGGAGAAAAAGGATACAGGTGGATGAAATGAAGGTTCAAAAATGAGACCTAACGAAAGACTCGACTTGACATCTACGAGATATGGTGAAAGACTCAACTTGAAGGGAGAGGTGATTGTTTCATTTTTTAACGAGCTTGACACAGGAAACGAACTATGCTCAAGGTTCCAGGTTCGATCCCCAGATTGTTGTTTCATTTTTTAACGAGCTTGCTACAGAGAAGAAAACTATGCTCATGGTTTCTTCTTGATCATGGCTTCCAAGAGGATAATACTCTGGAAGGATACCATGTCAAGGGACAAGACTTAGTCATGGCTTCCAAGAGATATTCACTGGATGGAAGATAATCACTCTAGGAGGAATACATGTTGAGGGTCGTGACAAGGGTAAGGAGATCAGGCTCCAATAACCCTACCGAAGAGATCACCATGTCAACTACCGGATCCAAATCATCGGATGTTGAGTTCATGGGAGACAACGCCACATAATTGACATGCAGCGGGGGAGACACTGTCTGCATATAGGAACCACTTAGGGAGGTAACCCAGTCGGGGCCGATGAATGAAAGTTGATCAATAGTCACAATTCTTCCATCGTGAGGGAAAGAGATCACATGGAAAAGGGTGCATACAAGAGCTTTCATAGCATAGACATAATCCCTCCCAAGGATTAAAGTTAAATCCAAGGGATCTTGGACTACCATGACATCAATAAAGACAGTTTTCCCTCCCAAAGCTACAGGAAACTGAGGAAGGATCCCTACAGGTTGACTAGTTCTTCTGTTAAAAGTTCACAGATTATGTGTAACCGGTGCAAGTTGAGGACAACCCAAAGCAAACCAAGCAACAAAAGACAAAATAATAATGGATGCACCTTCATCTATCAGCGTTTGAGGAACGTCTCGACTACGAACCTGTACTGTAATCTGGAAAGGAATGTGAGAGGGAAGATGAGGTCCAGTTAGCGCACCCCAATAAAAACGGATGGCTTCGGTACTTGGAGGGGGTTTTGTAGGAGAAGGAGGAATGCCCCCCGATATGGTAGAGTCTGTATTAACGAGAAAAACATGGGCAGTATCAGGTTTACTCTCTAGAAGGAGAGTAGGATCGACCGATGATTGGATCGGATCAACCAATTGTGGACTTGGATAGACCACTTTAGCACTCTTCATAGGAAGAGTGGGATTGACCGAGGAAGGGACTGGATCTATCACTTTGACATTCCTCAATAGAGGAATGGGATCGACCGATGGCAAAACTGGATCGACCACTTTGGCACTCTTAAGAGCAAGAGTGGGACTGGCTGAGGAAGGGACTGGATCCATCACTTTGACATTCTTCAATGGAGGAATGGGATTGATCGATGGCGAAACTGGATCGACCACTTTCGCACTCTTCAGAGGAAGAGTGGGACTAACCGAGGAAGGGACTGGATCAGTCAATTTAGCATTCCTCAATAGAGGATTGGGATCGATCAACGGTGAAACCGAATCAACCACTTGAGTTTCATTCTCCAAGAGAAGAATGGGGTCGACGAGTGGAAACGGATCGACCGCTTTGGTGTCACTCTCTTGATGAAGAGTGGGGATGATCGATGACGGAACTGGATCAACCACTTGGGTTTGTGGTTCAATCGAGGAGGAAACTAGATTGACCACTTGATCAACCGGACTGACCAGGGATGGAACCGGATTGAACATTCCATCAACCAATGATGGGTCGGAGGAAATATTACGATAACCTTTTGGAAGTTTAAGTTTTTCCAAAAGAGAAGAAGCCTCGTCCATGCAAGGACAAATGTGAGAGTAATGATTACCTTTACATAACATGCAAGGGAAATTTACAGTTTTCTTCTTCTTACCAACATGAACATCACTAGTTGATGGGGTATCATCAACATGACCGACAGAGGCCGATGACGTGGAGGACCACATTTCTAAGACCTGGGTAAGACCGGGGAAATCCCTCAGAAAGTCGTCACCCTTACAAGGGCTGCAAGGGAATTTGGTTTTTGTATTCTTCATTTTAACCTTGTTGACCTCATCAACACTCCCAGTACTATTAACAGTAACTGGTTGCTTAGAGCCAACATCTGATGTTGTTGGGGACTTGGTCCTTTTCGGGCTCTTCTTCTTCTTCTCTTTCCGTTTCTTCTTCTTCTGATCAACTTGGCTACTTGCTTTAGAGCTTTCACTAGGATAATAAAGAGAAATTGAAGGAGACTTGATGGGTGAAGAAGGCGAAAATTCAACATGCGGTTGATGTGTGGGTGGTGTATTGACATCCAAAGTATTAGGTGCAACTGAAACATTGGGAGGATTCAGGATCACCAGAGTGGGGAACAACCAAACTAGTAATCCAATAGTGAGTCCTAGAAGACTCATTGTGGCAACATATGGAGGACCAAAGTTTCCAAATGAAGGAAATGTATAAGGTTCCCCAGAAGAAGGGGTTCCTCCATTGGTACTCCCAGGATTCAATGCCATTAACATTGACTTGACCGAAGTTCCACTAAGTAAAACAAACAACACATGCTACGAATCTAAGAAGCAATCAATCAAACAAACCTTCCTATGATGAAACCACTAGTTGGTGATAAAATCCAACGTCGCGAGATCAAAATAGGAAGGGGAGGGGATAGAGTGGGTGGATTAGTTACGTTGGCGACCTGCTTAACGGACCTCCGCCTTGGTGCAAGCTTCCACGCAGTAATTGTGGATTTACCCTCCAAGGAGCCCAAGTGAGTTTGACCAACGTCTGTTCCAGGTACAGTGATACTTCCCTTCACCGTCACCTTGTGTGAGACCCTAAAGATTATGGCTACTAAGGTCACCAACTCATAGTCAGCCCCTGGGCGGGTACAGTCGACAGTCCAATCAGAACGTATGGGCAGGATAACAAGTCTGAATTCAACTTGAAAGGCTTCCACTCAAAATTGTGGGTATACCTTCCAGTGACCCCCAATATATGATCCGACCACTACAAACAGTTGGGCCATGAAGGGATAATCTCCGTAACTCACCTAAATGCGACCTCGTGCGTAACCCTTGTGTGAGAGGGGGATCCTAGGTAGACTAATATGACAATTGGATTTGACTCTCCCTATCGCAAGATACTAAGTTTGTTTGATAGCTTTGGAAAGTTATCCTTTCAACCTATTCCAAATCCCTACACCTTAAACTAATGTAGGTTTGCTAACAAATATGTAAAAAGTCTGATATATTTTAGTTAAGCATTGATTTTAATGGCTGTTGTTTACTCAGAGGGTGTACGAAAGTGAAACTGATGGAATGATGATTCAATTCCCAAAAATATGCATGAAATATGATAAACAATCATTTCTTTTCAATGAATACCTATTTAAGGGAAAGAGGAAGAGTCGTTTTCACTATCAAACACTTGATAAGGAATGCCCTCAATCAATTTTGTTCTCAATCAAACCCAATATGATGCTACAACATTTCAGAAATGAAAACTAATATGAAAACTAATAATTAATATGTACTTTTGTCATTTTCATGTGAATGATAATCAATTCAATGCAAAATTTCTCTTGCCAACTACCCTTTCAGATCAAGGAGATTCAGAAAAGAGCATGCAGATTTCGCACAAACAACACACCCTTTTGCAATCAAACAAGAGAAAGAAAATCGAAAACGCAAAAGGAAGGAGAAAGAGATTGGATCAGATGACCTCAAAGAACCAAATGAGAAGAATTATAGACTTCAAATGTCCTCCACTAGAGTTCCCTCTCAGTCGGATAGGAGAGAAGAAAGAAGGGGATCAATTTCAAGCTCTCAACAACAAAACTCAAAAAGAATGAGGAAGGGTATAAAATCTGAACAATAAGGTGTTTACTTCTCAGGAGGAAGCATGTCAAAGGTCAAAGGAAGAAGCATTGACTCACAGAGAGACTCAGCAAGTGAAACCCAAAGGTAAAACCCTGAAAAAGAGCAATTTTGAAAAATTTTTGGCCAAAAGAGGGTTGACGCTCTGTTGTCAAGGGAAAGGAGTGTTATAGCACTCTGTGTAAGGCACTCATGGAGCACTGGCACTCTTTTAACACAAGGACAGGGGCGCCAGCTTCAAAAAGCTCCAAAAAATGTCAAAAATCCAAAAATTACAGTTCAGTCTCGATAATCAAGCTGAGTGTGATGGGGTAGGGAGTCAATCAACTCATGAAACCAGTCAAAAAGAGGTGAACCATGTCTGAAATAATCAAGGGGTAAAACAAGGCCTATGAGGAGAAATCAAAACAAAAAGTTTCGATTTGAGGATTCCCTAGTGGAGTCGCCAGTTTCTGTTGTAGGAAAATCTCCCTGCGGACAGGTAGATCGCCTCAAAGAGCTAGACCCTAACTCTAAGACAGAAAGTGCTTAATGTGGACACTGACTTCATTTCAAATCTATACAAACTAATACATGAGAAGGAAGGAGATTAACAATACCTCTTTATCGACCTTTTTCCCTGCACGCTTTGAGTTGAGCTCCAAACTCTCGCTCCTCGCTGAGTCCTTTAGACAAACAAAGTAAGACCACTTCCTACTCTATTGATATTAGCTTGAAAACAGATCTATCTATCAATGATAAGTTCATGTAAGATCAGGCACAAACTAGAAAGAAATAGGCCAAGCGTGTCATATTAATGAGAATAACGACAGCAGTACTTACAATCGTATATGAGAATGCGATAGCTTCGTCAAGTCCCCTTCATCTAACCCTTGCTCGAAAGATCCACAACCTAGATGATATCATCTTCATTGATCACTCTCCTTTGACTGACTGTGTGTTTCCTATGATATCATAGGTTTCATGCTAGCAATTATTTCCCCCAATTAGCTCTATTCCATCACCACTTATGAGATCATAAGTTTGGTGTAATTCTCCATTTCCAGTCCCCTTTAACCATTATAAAGCTTGCTTATATAGCCTTAGAGAGGCTTTAACCACTTGAGATATCCTTGGGGAAGTTGAGGATTTGCCTCCTTCAGTTGAGGACCTGCCCTAAGATCATGGCTAGACTAGGGATTTGAATCCAACTACCTTCCAAGAATGAAAGGATCCTTCCCCCATTCATCTCAACAACTTAACCACTGCCCAGAATAGGTAGCGCTCCCTCAAAAGGACCATCAAAGCACTGTATCGCTCCCTAGTAGGCTTTAGGGGGGCACCAACACTCTCAAAATATATAGCTCTCCCTCAAAAGGGCTAGATGAGCTTTATAACACTCCCAGATAGTGTAAGAGGGAGCGTCGACGCTCCCAGAAGAGGTATAGGGGAGCACTCTCCTCCAAAACTCAGTTTTTTGGGTGCTTTCAGATGGTAAAAGGTTTGCAAGCCTATTGACTCATTTCTCCTCTTCCAAATCAAATGTTTGAGGTGTTTCAAGCGTCCTTATCATGTTTTTATAGGCACGACATAGTCATCATGGTAGTATGATTCCCTGACACTTGCGACACTTACGAGCAACATGCGACACTTGCGACCTTGTGAGCAAAATGCGACACTTGAGACCTTTGTAATGATGACACTTGCGACACTATCAAAGTGAGTATTTTTTATGTGTAACATTCATCTCTCCTAGTTCTCTTGCTATACCCCTTCATCTCTCTAAATGTTGTGGGAAACAAGCCATTGTATTCGCGCAACAACTCTGTGATGCTTTCCATTGGTTGTTCATCCTAGTAATCTCCAATCTTGGCCATTTTGGGATGCTTGATTGTCTCAATGTTGACTTTATTTACTCTTATCGAAGCATAAATGACTTATGATTCTATCAGTGGTTCTTCCACATCTATTTCACCTTCTTCTTATTCAATATGAATATCGCGCAGATCGTATTCATCCGATTATTCCTCTTGCACATGGTAACATGATAACAGTTCCTTGACTGTATGTTTGTTCCATTGTTTCTCTTCTGTGATAAGTTCTACTTTTGTTTCTTTGATGAATATCTCTTCTCTTATTTGTTTGAGAGATGCATCTATGTTGGGGTTCTCATGCTCGAATGAGAAAGTGACTGTGAAATTCGGTTGCAATGTCGTCCATGTCATAGTTCCTTTGCGCAATTCTTGGTTTGTATACCGGTTCATTGGTATGCCCTCTAGAGTGTGTATGAAATGATAAGGACATTCCTCTGGGGATTTCAATTTCCATAGTGTTTTACACTCCTCCAAGTGTTCCCTTGTTTCCCTTTTTCCATCATACTTCTATTGTTTGTTATTTTTTTGTTCTGCGCCGAACCTTATGCATAGTAACCGCTTACAATGGTACCAATATGTGATTATCTCTTTATGTGCGCCCCACCATCTTGCGAGTGTGGCCTTGAGTGCTAGATCAAGTGATATAAGTATCTGGTTATCTAATAATTTGTCTTTGTACTGTGCCAAGAATGTTTCCAAATCTTTTATTCCATGAAAACTGGGTGGTTCTCTAATTTTTATGCCTACCCATCTTATTGCGAAGTCTATCCTTGCACCTCTTCTCATGGATACTTCATGTAGCCTTTGTTGACATTTTTCTAAACCAATATCTGAATCTGTTGCACATAAAGTAATTCTTTTCCAACTGAGTATCTCGTCTGCAGTTGGTTTCACGTAATCCTCATCGCGTGCAGTTGTTCTGTACAACTGGCCGATTTCCTCCAAGTCTAGACAAGTAGGTTATACAAACCTCTCCCCTTCTGATGGGTCTAATGGTGCGGCGATCCTGTATTCTCCTAACTCAAATGTCATTTTCATAGTCTTCAGTTTGATTGTGTCCTAGTTTTCAAACACCCAATCAGACCAAGCAATGTCAGGTCAGGTGTTGTGACATCCACTATTTCGATAACTTCAAAATCAGCTTTAGTGCGCACTCCATCTAGGTCATCTGTCACTCCTTTCAGTCTACCTATTGGTAGGAATCTATGTTGGTTTTCCAGTTTCAATTGAACATGTGAATATTCTAATGTGGGCTCTCCCATGCATTTCCATGTCTTCTTTGGTAATACATTAACTTCAGATCCTAGATCTAGTATAATGTCTCCCCTATTGAAATCTCCAATGTTGGAATTTAGTCTAAACTCCCTACTTGTTATTCTTCTTGTGTGTAGGTGATTAATTGTTTTTGGTTCTATCTTTCCTTCCCTCTCAATGCTACATTTTTCTAGTATGTTTTGCAATATTTTCATAGATGATGGATCACTTAATACCTTTACACATGATTGCAAAAAGCCTTTGAGGGTACTTACTTGTCCCATGGATTTCATTTCATTGGTATGATCCAATGATGGAGGCATCTCATACTTCGGTGCTTCCTTATTTTGTTGTGCAGTTGAAGTCGACTCTATGTATTCCTTATGAAACTCTTGTCTTGCTTCCTTAAATATTGACTTATCATTTTGCGCATTGAACTATTTCCTTGTTTCGGTGTTCTTCTTCACCCATTGATTTTGTGTTGGTTCGTGTTGAACTACGTCAGTACCTATTTTATATCCTCCGTGGGTAACTATGTTGATGTTTCATCCTTCATCCCTTTCTTCAGCTGAAATCCACTCAACATTTCGGTTATTTTGATTCCTCTTTTCTTGGATCTTTACTAGTAGTGTTGGACATTTTTTTGTATCATCGTTTGATGCATGACAATACATATAGGTTTCCGGTGGAAGTGGACATTCCCTTTCATAATGTCCCAGTTTCTAACAATTGTGACATACCACTGGTCCTTGACCTCATCCGAAACCTCCTCTTGCTCATCCTCCGCCTCTGTAGCCTTCTCTATCTCCTCTCAGTGCATTATACTGAGGCCCTTGACTATACTACGTGGTATTGTACTGAGGTTGTGATGTATTGTAGTGTGGTTGCACATTATTATATGGTTGTTGCGTAGTATTATACTGATTTTGTGCTGTGTTGTATGGAGATGGAACTTGATTGAATTGTGGCGATGCTTGCCCAATCATCATTTCGACCTGTACTCTATATGTGTCTGATGTCCTTTCTTGCATCAACTCCATAGTTCTACATTCTTTGTCGTTGTGACCCATTGACTTGCAAAAGGTGAAATATGAACTCCTTGGGGCTGTCTAGTATTTTTGCATCATTGTGCAGTGATAAGGATCGTGCCCCACTTTATTGCAGATTTCCCACCATAGTCCTCTTGTTGGTAATGGATTTGGCATTCCCGTTGACATATATTGCGTGAATTTTGGGCATTCGTTCTTGTGGTGGCCTTCTGTTCTGCATGTGGTACACCAAACGACTTCTTGTTTTTCCTTGTTCTTGTTCTGGTTCAGTTGAAATGTTATATTCTTCAAATCCTCCTTCAATTCTTCGATAACTGGGTTTCTCTGCTGGTATTGGTTTTCTTCCAGTTGTAGGGATGTCTGCAGAGCCTCTATCTACATCTGAAATTTATGTTGTCGTAAAGGTTATTTTAAGTGTAGGAGTAGTGAATTGACAAACAAGTGTAGATGTTGCATATCGGTCATCAGATATTTTAACATTCCCTTCATTCACTTGAATCTCTGATCAATCTCCCAGACTGACTCTCCTAGTTTCTGTCTTATTTAGATCAACTCATTCATGTATTGATCCTTTGAGCTCGGCTTCTGGAACTCATTTATCAGTAAATTCTTAATGTCTTCCAGTGTCCTTGTCGTCCCAGGGGCACTATTTGTGTCTAGACTCATGTATCAGTCTAGTTCTCAGTCTCTTAGCGTAATCGCTAGCTGCGCAAGTTTGGTATCTTCATCAGTGATCTGTTTTGCTTCCCACATATTTGCACAAATAAACAAGTGTTTCTTAGGGTCTTCTGTTGCTTCTCCTCGAAATTATGGTAACCTGATGGTGGGATTGTGTCCTTCCATTCTGAATGCTGAGCTACTACCCATGTGCGGTGTAGATACCTGACTAGTGATACCTGAACTGGATCCTCTAGTTTTTTTCCTTATGTATATGTACTTCGTTATGTCTGACTGCTTCTGAACTTCGGTTGTCTAAACGATGGTGTTTTCTTTGGTGTATTAATCGCACATGGTTTTATGGGTTCCACACTGACATTAATATGGATAGGATGGATTCCTTCTCCTCTCGCTCTTGGACCTCTTGTCTTCCTCTCATATGTTTCTCGCAGGATTTCCTCAATATTCTCCAGAACCCAGAGATCCTCTACCTCTTCCTCATCACTCTCCAAACCTTCCCTTGCGACTATGTCTCTCTTCTTGGTATTCACCTTGTATTGGTAGGGTACTCCACTACGCGTCTTTCCAGTTGTCACCATGATCTGCTTGATCTAGTTGTCGTCCATCGTGATTGGGTCCAAGGGTTCCTCCTTATTTCCCTTATCCTTTCCTCCTTCCATTTATCCTATTTTTTTCAGTTCTTCTCCCCTTCCCCATGCACACAGGAAAGTTTATCTTTCTTATTCCATCCTCATTACACCTTTTTTATATAGAAATATCTTAATAGAAGTATACAACGATCGAATGTACCTTCCTGTAGGTCCATGTAGAAATTCTTGCTCTGCTATGTTGTACGATTTCACTGTGTCGACTGCAAACTCTATTATAAACACTACCACAATGTTGTCCAACCAAAAATCTACTACGTGGGTGAATTTGTTGTTCATCTGTTGTAACTGCTCAATTTGTACTGGGGTCCAATCTATCTATCGAATCCTATGCGTTGCGTGGTTATCTTTCAACCTTAGTGTCCACTTCTACAAGAGATGTGGAAAATCGCAGAAAAAGACTTCATGCAAATCAGTAAACATGTATTTCTCAAGATATTTGTAGGGTGTTAGTATAGGGTTTCTATTATCTTTCTATGCAAACTCTATCTCCTTAGTTATTAGCCAAGTTTCGATCTCTACTTTTGTGGGACTCCATGGTCTCAAAATTACCTTCTAATAGCTCATTGGTCTCTGCCCTAACCTTTTCTTGATCCTCCTCCGACATATCTTTGACTTATCTCCTCTACTCAATCCTCTCATGTTCCTACCAATGGAAACATAACCATTTGTTGGTTATCCTTCTCTTCTATATTGTCTGAGTTTGTATTGACCTAGGGTTCATGTCTTTCGGGTTTCCAACAAATCCTCTAAAACTATTGGCCCTCCTGGTAAACCAGAAGGCAACACAACACACATAGTGTACTGCACAGTCTCACCCAAGATAGCTTTAATGGGTGGCTGTAATACTCAGGTGTTTACAGCCTATGATTGAGTGTGATATAAGAGAGATAAATATTGAACCATTATTGTAACTTGTAAATGTAACCTACTGTTATCCATGGCTATACAGTAACTCCAATAGCTTATTCCTTTCATATTGCGACATTTAAACAGGAATATAATAACTCATTCATTCAACATAATAATAACTATTGAAGATGATAAATATATGCAAGTATTCATCACATAACATAGATATACTGTGGTTCACCCCCTCCTGGGCTACGTCCACAATGATTTGGCTCTCAGCTCTTTTATTATAATATTTCCACATCTACAGCGTCGCGTGCTTACAACTCTTCTTAGTCGGGTAAGATCTATGTGAGGTAGACTAGATCGCACTAGGCTCCATAGCCTGCAATCTAACCCTCAATATATACCCTCCTCGTCCTCTCTATCTCAAAAGATTATACACAATAGGTATTATAACAAAACCATTGCATATCGCATCAACTCATGCATAACTACAATAACCATAATAATAATCCAAAGTGAACCCCCTATGATTCCTAAGCATCTATATTTATACATTTCAGGCTCTTCAATCATTTACAATACCTTAGCAAAATCCTAACCCTATTGTCGTTAGGTCTTCCTCCCATGCATGTGTGTTGTTCTTCCTTCCATTTGTTTCTTTCTTTGCATGCACGCGTTCTGTGCTTCCTTCCAGTTGTCGCTTCTCTTGTGCACAATTTCTTTCCCAAAAAACCCCATTCTTTTTCACTTTGGCCTTCCTCCAACATCTTTGATGTGACATGCAAAGAAAGCAGGATTTTCCTTGGAGCCAAAAATCATTATTACACTATAATTTTGCATTTCTTCAACTGTCCCCTTCTTGTCCAAAAACTTGGTTGCTTGGAAAAGGCATCCTGGGAGCATCCTTTCCTAACAATAAATCTTTGAAAACTGAGAAAAAGTCATTAAAAACCTCATAAAAAAAATGGGAGGCCTTGTGCCTCCACAAGGCCTAGTACCATAATGCTACTAGGTTGAATTCATAGTTTATCTTCTTGGACATAAATAGTTTTGGAACTAGACAACAATGTGTTATCGCTAAAACCAGGTAGGATGACATATAAAATTTATTCTCTTCCTTGAATCCTGACAGTTGGGAAAATATTTCAATGGAAATTAGCCTCCCCCAATCAAAAATGGATTGTACCTTGACTGTGAAATACAAAATATAAAGAACCATGTAGGAAATTCTTTTCATGGACTCCTATCCTATTATTCTTGTAAACAACCAGGCAATTTCCCAGAATGGATTTCTAAAAGAACGGACCTGCAACTTTGTGATATTTTTAGGAACTATTGTGGGGTATTCCAAGAACTTGGGTAAGAGATCCAACCCATTATCATGTTTTTTTAGGAACTGCTTGCAGTCTTGTCCTCTGAAGGTCAATGTTGGCTACAACAATCTTAGCATCTTGTGGAAGACATGAGGTGAGAAAGAAAAAAGAGAATGGTCATTGTTGAAGGAAAATCTCCCTGCGGACAGGTAGATCCCCTCAAAGAGTTAGACTCTTAACTCTAAGACAGAAAGTGTTTATCATGGTCACTGAATTCCTTTTAGATATAGGTGGACTAGTGTGTGAGGAGGAAAAAGAAAATAAGTACCTTTTACCAGTGTTTGTCCCTACACGCTCCGAATTGAGATCCAATATTTTTCTCCTCGATAAGATCTGTAGACAAACAAAGTACGACCACTTCCTACTCTATCAAGATTAGTCTGAAATAGGTCTATCTACTAAAGAGACAAATTTATGTGAGATTGAACATGAATTAGAAAGAAACAGGCCAAGCAAATTATATTAATGAGGACAAAACATTGCTTACAACCATAGATGGATTGCAGCAGTTTCGTCAAGTCCTCCTTGTCTACCCCTTCCTCAAAATATCCACGATCCGAATGATGATAGCTTCAATGATTGCTCCCTATGAGATCATAGGTCTCTTGCTGCCAAATCACCTCTGTTCCATCACCACTTATAAGATCATAAGTTTGGTGTGATTCTCCCTTTTCCAGCCCCCTTTCACCATTAGAAAGCTTACTTATATAGCCTTGTAAAGGCTCAACAACTTGAGATATCCTTGGGGAAGGTGAGGATTTTCCTCCTTCAGTTGAGGATATTCCCTAAGATCATGGTTGGACTAGGGATTCAAGCCCAACAACCTTCTAAGAATGAAAATATCCTTCTCCCATTCATCTCAACAACTCAACTACTGCCTAAAATAGGTAGCGCTCCCTCAAAAGGGCCATCAGAGTGCTATAACGCTCCCTAGTAGGCTTAAGGGGGGTGCCAACACTCCTAAAATCAATAGTGCTCCTACAGAATGGACAAAGAGCTTTATAACGCTCCCAGACAGTGTAAGGGGGAGCGCCAACACTCCCAGAAGAGGTATAGGGGAGCGCTCCCCTCCAAAAACTTAGCTTTTGAGGTGATTTCAGATGGAAAAAGGTTTGTAAGCCTGCTGAATAATTTCTCCTCTTCGAAATCAAATGTTTGAGGTGTTTCAAGTGTCCTTCTCATGTCATTATAGGCATGACATAGGCATCATGGCAGCATGCTTTCTTTGACACTTGTGACACTTGTGAGCAACATGCAACACTTGCGACCTTGTGAGCAAAATGCGACACTTGTGACACTATCAAAGTGAGTATTTTTTATGTGTAACATTCATGTAATGGAATAATTCTTTGGCTTGAAATATATTTTTCAGAGCACCAAGAGACCACCTTACAGTAAAAAACTTTAGGGATGCATCCTACATGAGCGATTCCAGAGGTCCAAATCACTTCGTTCTGGGTGGAACGATATGAATAGTAACAGTATGCCTTGGACCACTAGAAGTTTTGGTCCTCACGACCAAATATATTCATTGTATCTCCATAGAAATTTTTTCAAGTTGCTTCCACAAGTTTACGAGAATGTTTGTTTGCTCCAAATGATGTTTGAAATGAAGAGTTGGAAGGGATAATATAACCCTCAGAAAATCTTGGTCCAATGCGCGTGAATGGGAGATCTCCTCGATCCTTTCTCTCATTAATGAAAATCTTAATGGTTGTTGGATGATGCGTTGTTAGCGTTAAAGACTATTAATTGCATACTTAGAAGTGTGAAGATGGAGGGTACGACAAATAGAAATTAAGGATTGGATATTTCGTGAATGCACCAACACGATGACCCGTGAAAGACATTCCATGATGTTTGAGATGAACAATCAGAAGGGATAATATAAATCTCCATAGATATTGGTTTAATGCATATTAATGGGAGATATCCTCAAGCGTTTCGCTAATTAATGACAATGTTGATGGTTCCTACATGATGGGATGTTAGCATCAAAGCTTACTAATTGCATATTTAGAAAGAAGTACGAAGGTGGCGGGGATGGGAAAGAGCAATTAAGGAATGGATAATTATCGAAAGCGATCAATCGGGATTCAAAATAGGGTTACAAGGTATAAGCATGAGAGGTGAGGGTCGATGGTCAAATTGTATGTCTCAGAAGTTTTGAGTGCAAAATGCATAACATGAAAGAGGCCATGATGGGACAGTCCAGTGGTGAATTTGTATATCATGGAACTATGGGTATTGTTTGTAGGCCATGAAATATTTGAAGCACAATCATGATCCTGCTTGTCCGAGAAATCGCAATCGAACA
Source organism: Picea sitchensis (assembly GCA_010110895.2). Taxonomy (NCBI): domain Eukaryota; kingdom Viridiplantae; phylum Streptophyta; class Pinopsida; order Pinales; family Pinaceae; genus Picea; species Picea sitchensis. The sequence goes on along the minus strand of SNQJ01S0009500.1, from coordinate 55,078 downwards.
AATGGTGAAGTATGGAATAGGAAAATAGTAGGACAGACTCATTTTCACTAATATATTGAAATTTGTAATAGATATCCCATTACCTGGAAAGATCTTTTTTACATGTTTATGGGCAAGTTGTGTAGCGATAGTCAATGTGACTGTCTCGTTGATCCTTTTTCTTATTAATGATGATCTATAAAATTGTTGCATGATGAACTATTAGCATTAATCCTTGTTCGTTGCATACTTTGAATGAAGTGTGAAGGTGGTGGGCACAAGAAACAGTGACTAGGAATTGGAGATTTCGTGAACCCACCAAACCAAGGATCCACAAAAGAGATTCCAAGAAATGGGAAAGTATGGAAAGTAGTTGGGCATGCATCAAAATAGGGTGACAAGGGTTACCTAGGAGACGTGACACCCCGACGGTCAAATTGTATGTCTTGAAACTTTTGAGTGAAAAATGCGTAACACGGAAGAGGGGATTATGTGGGAGTCTGACAGTCAATTTGTATATCGCAAAAGTCTAGGAGATCTCCTCAAGCCTTTCACTCATTAATGGAAATATTTATGGCTCCTGCATGACGAACTGTTAGCATTAAATCTTACTAGTTGCATATCCAAAAAGACGTACGAAGGTGGAGGGGACAGGGAACAACAATTAAAGAATGGCTAATTATTGAAAGTAGTTGTTTGGGCTTCAAAATAGGGTTACAAGATATAACCAGTAGAGGTGAGGGCCTGAGGGTAAAATTGTATGTCTCGGAAGTGTTGACCGCAAAACACATAACATAGAAGAGGGCATGATGGGGCAATCGAGCAGACAAATTTTATATCGCGGAAATCCATGTACTATTTGCAAGTCGCAGAACATTGGAAACACAATATTGAGCCTGCCAATCCAGGAACCCATAATCGAAAAAGTGTCTAAATATGGAATAGGGAAATGGTAGGCCAAACTTGTTTTCACTAATATATTGAAATTTGTAATAGATATCCCATTACCTAGAAAGATCTTTTATGCATGTTTCTAGACAAGTTGTGTAGGGATAGTCGGTGTGACTGTCTCCTCGAGCCTTTTTCTTATTAATAACGATATTTATGATTGTTGGATGATGAAATGTTAGCATTAAACCTTAGTTGTTTCATATTTGGAAATAAGTACGAAGGTGGTGGGCACAGGAAACCATGACTAGGAATTGGAGATTTCATGAACCCACCAACCCGAGGATCCAAAAGAGGGTGACAAGGGTTCCCCAGAAGACGTGAGGCCCCAACAGGAAAATTGTATGGCTTGAAACTTTTGAGTGCAGAATGTGTAACATGGAAGAGGGGACGATGTGGGAGTCCGACAGTCAATTTTTATATGGCAGAGGTTCAGGTGTTGTTTGTAGGTCCATAACAATGGAAGTGCAATCTAGAGGCTGGAATAATTAATGTGCATTGGGAAGGGCATGAATGTGGCGGGATGGAAGGGAGTGATAAATCCTTTGAAATTTTTTGTGAACCCAGGTAGAGTGAAGCTTGAGAGTTGGAGGAGCTCAGGGTGGAATTGTAGATCACAAAATTTGGGTGCAAGATGTATATCATGGAACATAGGGAAAAAATTGGGTAAGTATAGAAAGGAATGAAAGTCGTTCAGAGTGCCATAAGTGGGGTTTTAATGCATGTTAATGGGATATGTCCTTGAGGTTTTTGCTTGTTAATGCCAATTTTTTCATACCATTGTGTTGATTTGTCACTAGTAAAACCATAATTAATGTGCATTGGGAAGGGAGTGAAGGTGGTGGGGATGGAATGTAGCGATAGATGCTTTGAAACTTTTGTGAACCCGGGTAGAGTGAATCTTGCGAGTTTGAGGACTCTGGGGTGGAATTTTAGAGCACGAAATTTTTGGGTGCAAGATGTATATCACAAAACAAGCGACACGAGAGATCGATAACGCCAACCCTGGAAACCGTGGCCATAAAATTGGCTAAGTATGGAAAGGAATGGCGGTCGGTCAAACTCGTGATGTGAGGATATAGATGGAGATGAAGATTTTTCAGTCCGCCAACCCGGGAACCTGCGATCATAGAAAGATGACTAAGTATATAACCAGAAAGGGATAATAGAGGGGAACAAGAAAAGGGAAAAAGGTGTAAGTATCTCATAGAACAACATCTACTGTTCGTTTATTAATGCCAATCTTTTCGAACCTTTGGTGAGTTCTCACTAGTAAAAGCATAAATTGTAGATCACAAATTTTTTGGGTGCAAGATGTATATGACGAAACAGGGGGCATAAGAGTTCGATAGCGCTAACTCGGAACCCAGTGGTCAGATAATTGGCTAAGTATTGAAAGGGACAGAGGTTAGTCGGGCTTATGATGTGAAGATATAGATGAATATGAGCATCTGCCAATCCGCCAACCCTAGAAGTTGTGATCATAGAAATGCAACTAAGTATAGAACCAGAAAGGGATCATAGAGGGGAAGAGGACAAGGGAAAAATAGGTAAGTATAGAGGAGGGAAAAGAAAGGGAGAAACAAACATTTAGTGTCAGCTATGTAATATAATTGGAGGTCGGTATAGATAGCTTCAAGTTTAAAGAGAATTTGTTTATATTTATTTGAATAGTATTCATATTAATATATCTTAATAGATTATTTGTGGTCCAAATGTAAACCATCTTCTGATTTATAGGTTGTTTTTCGGCTCGCAAATTTCCTTCAAACCCATAAGCAATAGAATATATATATATATATAT
>SNQJ01S0009500.1:19711-40770 GCA_010110895.2 Picea sitchensis | reverse complement strand
AGGATCTCAGAAAAAGCTGGACCCCTACATAAAGGGAAATTTTCCACCCCCCTTTGGTTAATGTTTTGCTTTTGTCTTCTATTATGCTCACAATTTGTGAGAATTTATCCATGTATGCAATTTTTGTCATTCTCTCGAATTAGATCAAGAAGTAAATGGGATGGGTTCCCCAAGACGTTCACAAGAAGGTTGGCAGCACTGTTAGAGGTCACCAACCTTCTTTAGATATGTAACTTTCTGATTCAGGTTTGCCTGAAAGCCGATTAATACAACATAACCGTTCTAGTTAAAAAAAAAAAAAATCTAAAAAATGCATGATATCCACTTTTTGGATTTATCCACTGACTCACCGTTCCTTCTGTTAAGGTTCATTTGACTCGGTCTTCTTTTTTTGCTTGATCCCTAGATGAAATCCCCAATACATTTAAGAAATAGTGGAAATTGTGTCATTGACAACTATTCATTGTAGAAAACCGGCCAAAGGTGGAAAATTATCTAATCATTGGAAGGATATATATATATATATATATATATATATCAAATCACACACTATTTCAAACATCTATCTCCTTCTTCCTCCTATATCCATGCTTTGTTGTGTCTCTATGATTGGGTTTCCGAGTTGAGTTTAAATCCTTTGTCTGAGTCTGAGTCTATGTGGTTTGATGTCTGTCTGAGTCACTGTGTGATAGAGGAGGAGGTTGGGTTGGATGAGACTGAAACAAAGGCAATGAATTTCAACAAGGGAAGGGTTGGTTCAGACTGGAAGGGAGGAAAATGAAGTTTAGGGGAATCAAGGATGTAGCTGAGATCAATGTTCTATCTCAATAATCGTGGGGATTCAAATCTAGGTACATTTTATTATTATTCTATATTGGCCCTACTCTCAGAAGACACTATTTTTTTCATTTAAACTATCTCATTCATGTCTGTTAATTTCTTGAGAATTGCAACAAGGGTTAGGTTCAGTTTTCAGCTGGACTTTATCCATAATCAGAATGGATTGTTTTTGTTTCCTCTGGACTGTTTTTTTCTCTTAGAAGTCATATTCCTTTCATTTCTGTTTACTTCTTCAAAAATCAAATGAGGGTTGGGTTATGTTCTGAGCTGGGATTTGTGCATAACCATAGTGGATTGTTATTATTTTCTGTGAGACCCGCACTCTCTGCTATGAGAAGACCGAAAATCCCTACTCCTATAATTTCAAAAATATCATTCATTTTTCTTAATTTCTTCATCTTTGCAACTAGGGTTTGATTTTGTTCTAATCCAAGGTTTCCTTGAATAAATGAAAAAACAAATTTCGAAGGATTTTCGTAAGAGTATCACTACATACCATAAACTAATTCTCAGACCCTAGTCCTGTGTATGTATGGCCCATCCAGGTTCTTCTACTCCGACTCAGAATCCAAGTTTTGATGCACAAACCAAACCAAAACACATCGTAATTCCAGGTTTTTGTTCTCCCGCCTCTAGCTTTGCCTCTCGATTAATTTAGAGTCTCCATTAGTGTATCTTGGTTTAGTTTAACACACATATCTTCTTATTATAATTATTTTAATCGGAGTATCTGTTATATTTAGTTAAACCGACCTGTCTGCTATTCCAAGTCCGACTCCATTCCTTTGTACTCTAGGTTTAGGATTTTCTGCAACTCAAACCAAATTCCAACTCCAAACCATCATGTCTATTTTATTCAGATTTTTATTTTTAGGTTTTAGGATGGGCACAAACTTTGTGCACCATCGTTTAACTTTTCAACTCTTTTTTCTACAGCATGAATACATTTTTAATCATTTTTATTTATTTATTAATCTATGCTGGGCACAAACTTTGTGCACCGTCGTTGAACTTTTCCAACTCTTTTTCAATACAATAGAATTTCAAAGTTTTATGATGATAGGGAATCATAAGACTCATTTTCAATACAATAGACATTCAAATTTTTATGATGATAGGGAATCAAAAGACTTCATAGTAGGTAAGTTAAAAACACAATTCCCTTCAATTGATTACTCTTTATCTTCTTTGGAATGACACACTCTAGAATCTTCCACAAAATTGGTTGATCAGGATCTTCCGATTTCCTTACCTGATGTTAGTCCTAAGATAATCCAGGGGAATTAAAGACACAAGGGATGGACATGGCCAACAAAGTTTTGGGTGGTCTACAATCCTTAAAACCCTTCCTAAGGACACTCAGGGGTGGAGGGAACTTATGTGGGGTCTGAGGAGTGGAGTGGTTATAATGAGGGTTTCAAGGAATTAGAATTAGGGGACAACTCCTTGGGAGTGATTATGGACTCCCTCGTTTTTTCAATCAATAACATTTTAAATTTATCCACGGGGGTTTTTGCAATCAGTTTGTTAATGGTCATTTTTGTATAGACATCGTTTTAGATTTATATATTATTAATTTATATATAATTTGTTACATCTTTGTATATTCATATTTAAAGTATGTTTATATATTTAAAAAAAATATATATCTCTTAGGTTAGTAGAAAAAATTATATTTATTATAAATAAAAATATTAATATTAAAATTTTTAGTAGTTAATTCAAACACTTTTACATATACATATATCAAAGTTGTGGTTTGAAATTGTAATAATAGATTTGGTTTGAAATCTATTAATTATTATTACAATTTTATTTTTTTATAGAAACTATTAAAAAATAATTTTTTTTTTTTTTTTTTTTAGATTTAAGGTGTTTGTATAAAGATGATGGTAAAAAAAAGTGATAATCCAGTGTGAAGGAATTCATGCACACACAAACACACACAAAAACTCATGCTCACAAACACACACACAAACTCGTTCTCTTCTTACAAACATTCATAATCCTAGAGCCTTGGTGATCACTAAACTGCCACAAACACTTGTCAACTATGATTTTTTAGGAACACGTATGCATCCCTATGTTGAGGATGCACATACTTAGGAATGTGTGTGCCTTTTTTTGTTGAGAATACATGTGCTTAGGAATGCATACACATTCCTAAGTATAAGCACATGTGTGTTCCAAAGAAGGAGCACACACACGTTCTTGTGCCTAGATCTTTCTCCTTGTCTTCAGATTAATACATTGGTGGAAACAACTGTTTCCATCCTAATCCATTCTATTATATATGTAGGAATCTTATTGGACTCATAAATATTCTACCTGATGACCTCTTATATTCTTGTGATTCCCTTAATATGTGCATCCTCAAAATTGGTAGGATGCACTAAGAGAAGATTCATAATTTGGAAATTTGGCTCATAGGAACCTCCACATAAACATCAATAAATATTCCACCCATAAATGCACAATTTGAAGTACCTTTTGTAACTTTCCACCGCTATGTTAACTTCTCTCAAATATTATTAATAAGATATAGTCATAATATTTTTAAGGGAACCCATAAGAGGATGAGTTGAAAACAAAATCATTGTTAAAGGATCCACTTTACTTTCTCTTCTATATATTTATCAATAGATTCTAGTATCTACCTTAATATGATAATAAAAGATGGAGTTGCACTATTGCTTTACCTAAAATAAAAAAAATAGAACTTGTCTGCATTATTTTGCTTATGTGAGATGCATCGATCAATTTTTGCAACAACACAAATAAAAAACCCATCTAACATTAATGCTTGCAAAGAAAATCCTTCACCCACTAGAATGGGTTTTGTTCAAATAGATTCAAAACAACCAGAGCTAATGCTATAATCAAATATGAAAAAAATTGAGTGGGATGGGGGAACCACAAAATAGGGACTCTTATACAAAATTTTCCTAAAGTACTACAAATTTTTCATATTGGAGCATATCAAAATTGCACCCAAAAGAGGATGATACAAAGTACTTGCAATTCATTGACTTAGACCCTCTTTGGGAAAAATACATAAATAAAAACCAATAACATATTAACCCACATAGTTCATATACATATAAAGAGGTTACTTGAGATTACATGTCATGGCAATGTTCACTCCAGTTATCAACAATGTAACAAGGATCATTTTCTTAGGAACCTTTCTTTCTTTGGTTTTCATTGAAAAAGGTGGAAGACCAGAATCTAGAAGAGAGATTGAGAGAAGCTACTAAGGTAAATATTTTCGGATGCAATGAGGTGGTTTTCGATAGAGTTAAAAGAATTTAACTGTAAATAACATATTACTGTATACTTTGTTTGTGCTCATGTATATCTGTGTAGTGCTCATGCTTAGAGGCCAAATACCTCTAATCATGATTAGAACAAATATAACTCTTGTAAATGAAAAAATGCACTATTTAACCAATTGCCTTACAGGTAACACTATTTCACTTGTAAAGAATAGTAAATCCCTGATGCTTCTACTATGTAGTCACATTAACCAAAGTCACTTATCCTTATATACCTTTCACCTCTAGGTCCATCTCCACTAGTCAAAGTTATAACTATGTACTTTCTTAAGGATTTTAACAAAAGTATCCCAAAACCTTTGACGAAGAAATTGAACCGATAGATATTGATTATTCTTTACCCCATAAAACTAAAACCTCAAATCCAAGTGATTTGAATGTTTCCACCATAATTCTTGTGTTCTCTTTCTAGAATTCGACAACCATTTATAGCTTAAAAAAAATCGAAATGTCTAGATTAGAAAAACCCACATTGTAAGTATTTCAATTCTTGAAATGTGAATGTAAGTTAATAAAGGTAGATATTTCCCTCCACTTCTAAAGCTTATTTATACCATATTTTGAGTTTCATATCTCCAATTATAAAGGGGTATATAGTTTAGATTTACCTTACTAGGATTCATTGTTGGATATGCAAATAGAGGACACACAGGGACTTTTGGGTTAAAACACTCTGTAGTCCCAGCTGGGGGCTGGGTATGTTAAACAATTAAACTATTTTTTGGAGGTACCAAATGTAGTATTATCATAACCAACCACTCATACAGGACCAAACAATATTTCCTTATGACTTGAAAACACGTTCTCTAGTGTAAGTCCTCCATCAAATTGCATAAACAATATATTGACTTTTACCAATTCTTCATCAAATTTTATATAGAAAACATGATAAATAGTTTTGGATAGCTAACGATAGATATGCATACTTAGGAGAAGTAAATCCTTGTGGAACAACTTGCACCATTGGTGTAATTATCAATGATGATGACAGCTAATTAAACCCTAGCTCCTTTTCTAGGTGCTATACAACCAATTCTTGGGTTGGGTAGATGCAAAAATGAATAAACACCATAGCTAGGCTCCATATGCTTGTTTTCAAGAAGAGGCTTCATTGATTCCTTGTATGAGGGATTCACAATCTTTACCAATTCACCAAATGCAACTTTTACAACCTTTTCACCTTCCATGTCTTCATCCAAATCAAACAGAGTTTTTTCCTCAGCCTCTATTGCTTCTGCATATAGGCATGAAGGATTCATAATAGTTAAGTCAAATATCTTTGGTCGAGTCTATTTTCCTATCTAAATCAGATCCTTGAATCCTTTCATGAAAGACAAAGATAAACACTCTCCTTGTCTTCAGATCAATACATTGCTGGCAACAATTGTGCCCATCCTAATCCACTCTATTATATATGTGGGCATATTATTGGAATCATAAATATTCTACCCGTTGACCTCTTGTATTCTTGTGATTCCCTTAATAGGTGCATCCTCATAATTGGTAGGATGCACTAAGAGAAGATTCATAATTTGGGAATTTGGCTCGTAGCAACCTCCACATAAACATCAATAAATATTTCGCCCATAAATGAAATATTTCTTTACATAAAATACAACAAACAAAACTTGTCTGCATTATTTTTCTTATGTGAGATGCATCGGTCAATTTTTGAAACAACACAAACAAAAAACCCATCTACCGTTAATGCTTGTAGAGAAAATCTTTCACCCAGTAGAATGTTGAAGACTACCAAATTTAGGAAATGGGTTTTGTTCAAATAGATTCAAAAGAATGAGAGCTAATTCTATAATCAAATATGAAAATGATTTAGTGGGATGGGGAACCACAAAATAGGGGTTCTTATACAAAAATTTCCTAAAATACTTCAAATTTATCATATTGGAGCATATCAAATTTGCACCAAAAGATGATGATATGAACTACTCACCATTCATAAATAGCCTCTTTGGGAAAAATACATAAATAAAAACCAATAACATATTAACCTACATAGTTCATATAAATATAAAGAGGTTACTTGAGCTTACTTATCATGACAATGTTGAATGCAATTATCAACAGTATAACAAGGTTCATATTCTTAGGAACATTTCCTTCTTTGGTTTTCATATAAAAAACTAGAAGAGTAGAATCTAGAAGAGAGATTGAGAGAAGCTACTAAGGTAAAGATTTTCTGATGTAATGAGGTGGTTGTTGATAGAGTTAAAAATAATTAAACTTAAATAACCTACTACTATATACTTTGTTTGTGCTCATGTAGATGTGTGTAGTTCTCAAGCTTGGAGGCCAAATACCTCTAATCATGATTAAAACAAATATAACTCTCGTAAATAAACAAATGCACTATTTAATTAATTGCTTTGCATGTAACACTATATCACTTGTTAGAATAGGTAACACTATGTAGTCACATTGAACAAAATCACTTATCCTTATGTACCCTTCACCTCTAATCCATCTCCACTAGTCAAAGTTATAAGTATGTACTTTCTCAAGTATTTTAAGGAAAGTATCCCACAACCTCTTACCATGAAATTAAAGCCATACATATGGATTATTCTTTACCCCATAAAAATAAAATCTCAAACCCAATTACCATAATTCATAATTCTTATGTTCTCTTTATAGAATTCGACAACTATGCATAGCCTAAATTTTTTTTAAATGTCTAGATTAGAGAAACCCACATTGTAAGTATTTCAGCCAATGTAAGTATTGTAAGTTTCAACCAATGATAAATAATCCTCATTAACAAAGTTGTCAGATTGTTTTGAGCTCACTCATAGCAGGATGAATCCGTTTTTGCGTGAATCACGGAAAAATCATTGCAAAAAAGCACGAATCAAAACCGAAAGAAAAGCATGAATAGTGGTGGGAGAAAAGCATGAGAGCCGCATTTTGTATTTATTAGGTGACTCATCTACTAACGGTTTCATCTACTGACTCATCTTCTTTTTGTGTTTATCCTTCCATTACAGCCATGGATAGAGTTGAAGAGAGGCAACAAATTTGTCTCATCTGCAACGATTCTGTGTAGAAAATATTTGTTTATCCCTTGAAAGGATGGACATATAAAACCGTCTATCTGTTGCAAGGAAGGATATATAAATCTCAAATCTCACACAATTTCAACATTTCCCTCCTCTTTCCTTCTCTATCTAGGCTCTGGTGTGTCTCTGTGATTATGAGTCTGTTGTGTGTGTTTCTTTGTTTGATTCAAAGTCTCAGTGTGTTTTAATGGTCTATGTCTAAATAGAGGAGGCTGGACTAGACTGAAATAGAAGCAATGAATTTTGGTTGGCTGGACTAGAAGCTTCAGGGGAGGACACATCTGAGATCAATTCTCTTTCTCAATAATAATAGTGGAAATTCAATTCCAAGTACATTATATTATTATTATTCCCCTTAGCCTTTCATTTCTGCGATTCATTTCTATTAATTTATTTTCAGCCTTGCTAGTGCTTTCATTTCTGTTTATATTTTCATCCTTGCAATGCATAGTGGATTGTTATCCTTTCATCTGAAATCTGGTTTGCTTTGCTCTCATAAAACCTAAAAAATATTATGCACCAATGGTTTAAATTGTTTGGAGATGATGCATAAATGGTTTAAATTTGTGAAACCCTTTGATATAAAAAGACTGGCTTCATCCATAAGCAAAGTGGATTGGGCTTTATTCTGAGTTGGGTTTAAACCAAATAAGACGGCATCACAGGTTTCTCTTCTGCTGCCTTCACCTCTGCGTGCTTATTAATCAACCAGATCACATCACCCTGCCTGCTTTGGTTTAGTTTAACTCACCTGTACGTAATCGTTAAAAGGTGTATCCTCTAGGATTCTTCAATTCTAGATTATGATTCATTAAAAGGTGTATCCTTCGAAGAATGCTTCTTTGTTCTGCAATTAGTAATTATCTCCCTGACATCGCCCCTTATGGTAAATCTTTTGTAGCTGGGTAACTCAAATGTTATGATGTATTCTTAACTAACTTTGAACTAATGTCTAAATTCCGTGGGCCTTAAAAATATAATTCTTAAATTTAGTGTGCAAGATGAAACTATAGCTGCATTTAAAAAGTAATAAGATATATTTCATAAAGAATAAATTTCAACGGCCATTAAAATTAATAAAATAGATTTCATAGGGAATAAATTTCCAACAGAGATGCCAAAAATGAAATTAGGTTTCTTTCGTATAAAAAACCGAGAATCCCACTAATACACGAAGTAGTAAAATCATAATCACTTTAGAAATCCATTAGGTCCTTTGTACTTGGATTAAATTAGGAATATCATAATTAAATGTTTATGATAGAACAATGAAAATTTTTGCCTTTTTTTTGTAGTTAGATTCTGTAACAATGTAAATCTGGTGAGGGACATTTTCACAACAACACTAAATAGGTCTAATCCAATCACTAAATAGGCTAGCAACCTGTGTTTCCTTTTTGGAATTCACGCGATCAAATCCAACGTGAAGTAGCAATTTATTTCATATTTATTAATTTATAAGAAATTAATATGTTTCACAAACTTTGTGCACCAAAAGACCTTTGTGAAATCTCGTGTGTCTGCTAAAATCTAGATTTTAAGTTTTTCCTTGGTTCTTTGGAAATGGATGGGCTGGTCTTACTGGCTGGTTTGGGATCCCCTTTTTTCCTTCCAGTCAGTCGCTTCTTTGCGATCAACGTCTCCAGGAAACATTTCTAGGAGTGTGGTTTTGAATTTATGTATTAGTTTTTTTCATACCTTCCCTATGAATATAAATATTTATAGGGATATAGTTTAGATTTTAAGGATTTTGGTGGGTCCTTTGCAATCAATTTATGTTTTCGATAGGGATTTATATGAATACGGTTTTCATTCATATCAGGCCTAATAAGAGTACCATATGGTTTGGGAAGGGGACAAAGTTGTCACCTCGATTTATAGGACCGTTCAGAATCCAAGAGAAAATTGGACCCGTTGCCTATCGTCTTGTACTGCCACCCCACTTGCATAAAACTCATAATGTTTTTCATGTATCTGTTTTACGTCATTATGTTGCTGATGAATCACATAAAATAAATTGGAATGAATTGCAGGTATCGGACGTGGGAACTCTCACGGTAGAACCATTACGCATATTGGACCGTAGAGTCTGACAACTTAGGAACCGTCTGGTAGACCAAGTTAAGGTCCAATGGAACAAGTCTAGTCCAGGATATGCTACTTGGGAAGATGCTAAGACACTATGACGAGACTATCCCTCACTTTTTTGACCACCTCAAGAATATGTTTCTCGAAGGTTGGGTGTATGTAACACCACCTTTTGACTTAGACAGACAGGATTACCTGCGGCCTATATACTTTATTTTCTATTCATAGTGAAACTTTAAGATGTATGAACATTTATGAATGTTTAAATGTTAATGATGATGATGTATATAATGCGATCTACTATGTGAATGTAAATTTTATGAATGTTTAAATGTTATTGATGATAATGTATATGATGCGACATATTGTGAGAATGGAATTTTTTATGAATGTTTAAATGCTATTAGAATGATGTTGGATATGATGCAATCTATTTTGGTAAATGATAATCTTATGAATGGGTGTTGAAATTGAATAATGGGATATTATGGGATCTATTTCTAACTTGAAAACGTTGGTGTTAAGTTGTTGGTAAAAGGATACCGAATTGAAATGATGATGGTATGCAATTACATGATGATAATGCTTAGAAATGTATGAGTTTGTGTTACAGACTAATCTGCAGGTTATGGGCTGTGAAATAGCCAAGGGATAATGATGATGAAAGTGGATATCATGACCACTAGTCGAGAAACATTATCGTACGAATATTTGTATGTGAAATTATATTGGTTTGGATGCATTGCTATGATATGTGGACCAGTGCAGGATCTCAGGTGATGAGACTGCCCAAAACTGAATAAACAAAGACAAAACCCCCAGCAACACGGTGCCACTGTATATTCCATTGTAGGGTGTGGACCCTAGTTATGATTAGGAGGGGTGGAGGAATTTCCCACCGTGTATCCTCCAAAACCTGAAGTCATGGGAGGACGGTGTTAGCTCACACTTCCCAAGACGTGTGATGATGATTGTCAGTTTCCTGCTAGGGAAGCTTGGTCAAGATAGTGACGCTTCCGCTTACGGGTTCTATTTGGAGTTAAGTCAATATAGTTGAAGCTCCAAGATAGTCTAGAAGAGGAAGGATAGGAATGGAGATGTAAGTAAGTTAGGGAGGAAAGATGAGTAGAAATAGTTGAGAAAGTATGGAGATTTGTCTTATGGTGGAATTTAATGTTTTCCCTTCTAAAAATAAAATGTGTATATATGAATATTCATAATTTTGTAACTAAACCAGAGTTGTCTAAATAAAATTGTTGAACCGGATAATTGTAATTAAAGGAATTCTCAAACATTTGATTAGTTTATTGTTTGTTACAAAAGACTAGTCTTGTTGATTGGATTGGATGCATACCTAAATTAATAAAGGATGATAGTTATTGATTATTAGTACATGCATGAGACTTGTATGTACTAGCTACACATGCATTTCTTGTACATGTACACTAGTATGTATGAGTTTTCTTGGCTTACTTACTAATAATGTCAATTATTTGTTATGAATGTGTGAACCATGTTTCTTTTCCTTTGTACCATGAGATACCTTAACTTCGGGATGAAGTTTCCTGAAGGGTGGGTGTATGTAACAACCCTAGTTGAATATATGCTTAGGGATTATTAAGTAAAATTAATTAGATAATTAATTGTCCTAATATGGTTTTAATTAAACAATGATTAGCATTAATAATATTAATTAAATATTTATTTATTAATTAATTGTTTATAACTTTTGATTAATTAATTAATTAATTACATATCACATTCAATGACNAATTGTTTATAACTTTTGATTAATTAATTAATTAATTACATATCACATTCAATGACATGGGTAATAAATTTAAGGGGCTTAATAATTTTAATTTGTTTAATTAAATGCTTTACGTATGCGGGAGGGGATAAGATATTAATGAACGGGATAAGAGATTAAAGAAGGGGATAATATATTAAAGGGGGAGATAAGGAAATTAATGAGGGGAGGAGAGTCGGTGAAGGAGGATATGATGGGGAAGAGTCTTACGGGGAGGGAATTCTTTTTTGGAGAGGGCATTTTTTTTTGGAGGAGGAAGCATTTTGAGGAGAGGATATATTTCTGTGGGAAATTTTCTGTGGAGATCTCTGATGTGAGGAGTTTGGTTTTGGGGGTTTTTGGTGAATCAGAAGCAGGAGGCACCGATTTACTGGGGGTTTTGGGCACGGGGGGCCAGGATATCCTTACGGTATCCTGGAGCTAGGGCGCCGAACAGGCTGCGCCTAGCTGGAAGAGAAGAAAACTCAGTTTTGGGCAGTGTTTGGCACAGTTTCAACTTCATCAATGGACCAACAGAGACCGAGGTTAGCATGAGGAAGAGGTAATTTATTTTATGTATTTGTTGCAGCGTTATGCTGTTGCTCGTAAGTGAATTAGAATATGTTCGTAAATTTTAATTAAACTGAATGGATATATGTTGGTTATGATGTTATGAAATGTTAGGATAACATTTCCTTAAATTAAATTTTATATTGTTTTTCTTGTTTTATAAGGCTCTGTAGAGCAGAACCTTACACATAATATTTTTAAGGGAACCCATAAGAGTATGAGTTGAAAAAAAAATCATTGTGAAAGGATCCACTTTACATTCTCTTTGATATATTTATCAATATATTCTAGTCTCTACCTTAATATGATAATAAAATATGGAGTTGCACTATTGCTTTACCTAAAATACAAAAAATAAAACTTGTGTGCATTATTTTTCTTATGTGAGATGCATCGATCAATTTTTGCAACAACAGAAATAAAAAACCCCATCTAACATTAATGATTGCAAAGAAAATCCTTCACCCACTAGAATGTTGAAGACTACCAAATTTAGGAAATGGGTTTTGTTCAAATAGATTCAAAACAATTAGAGCTAATGCTATAATCAAATATGAAAAAAATTGAGTGGAATAGGGGAACCACAAAATAGGGACTCTTATACAAAAATTTCCTAAAGTAATACAAATTTATCATATTGGAGCATATCAAAATTTCACCCAAAAGATGATGATATGAAGTACTCACAATTCATTGACTTAGACCCTCTTTGGGAAAAATACATAAATAAAAACCAATAACATATTAACCCACATAGTTCATATACATATAAAGAGGTTACTTGAGCTTACATGTCATGGAAATGTTCACTCCAATTATCAACAATGTAACAAGGATCATTTTCTCAGGAACCTTTCTTTCTTTGGTTTTCATAGAAAAAACTGGAAGACCAGAATCTAGAAGAGAGATTGAGAGAAGCTACTAAGGTAAATATTTTCGGATGCAATGAGGTAGTTTTCAATAGAGTTAAAAGAAATTAAATATAAATAACATACTACTATATACTTTGTTTGTGCTCATGTAGATGTGTGTAGTGCTTATGCTTAGAGGCCAAATACCTCTAATCACGATTAGAACAATTATAACTCTTGTAAATGAACAAATGCACTATTTAATCAATTGCCTTCCAGGTAACACTATTTCACATGTAATAAATAGTAAATCCCTGATGCTTCTACTATGTAGTCACATTGACCAAAATCACTTATCCTTATATACCTTTCACCTCTAGGTCCATCTCCACTAGTCAAAGTTATAACTATGTACTTTCTTAAGGATTTTAACAAAGGTATCCCAAAACCTCTGACGAAGAAATTGAACCCATACATATTGATTATTCTTTACCCCATAAAACTAAAACCTCAAATCCAAGTGATTTGAATGTGTCCACCATAATTCTTGTGTTCTCTTTCTAGAATTCGACAACCATTCATAGCCTAAAAAAAATTAAAATGTCTAGATTAGAAAAACCCACATTGTAAGTATTTCAATTCTTGAAATGTGAATGTAAGTTAATAAAGGTAGATATTTCCCTCCACTTCTAAAGCTTATTTATACCATATTTTGAGTTTCATATCTCCAATTATAAGGGGGTATATAGTTTAGATTTACCTTACTAGGATTAATTGTTGGATATGCAAATAGAGGACACACGAGGACTTTTGGGTTAAAACACTTTGTAGTCCCAACTGGGGGTTGGGTATGTTACACAATTATACTATTTTTTGGAGGTACCAAATGTAGCATTATCATAACCAACCACTCATAAAGGACCAAACAATATTTCCTTATGACTTAAAAACACGTTCTCTAGTGTAAGTCCTCCATCAAATTGCATAAACAAAATATTGACTTTTACCAATTCTTCATCAAATTTTATATAGAAAACATGATAAATAGTTTTGGATAAGTAAAGTTAGATATGCATACTTAGGAGAAATAAATCCTTGTGGAACAACTTGCACCATTGGTGTAATTATGAATGATGATGACACCTAATTAAACCCTATCTCCTTTTCTAGGTGTTGTACAACCAATTCTTGGGTTGGGTAGATGCAGAAATGAATAAATAGCATAGCTAGGCTCCATCTGCTTGTTTTCAAGAAAAGGCTTCAATGATTCCTTGTATGAGGGATTCACAACCTTTACCAGTTCACCAAATGCACCTTTTACAACCTTTTCACCTTCCACATCTTCATCCAAATCAAACAATGCTCTTTCCTCGACCTCTATTACTTCTGCATATATGCATGAAGGCTTCACAATAGTTAAGTCAAATATCTTCAGTCAAGTCTATTTTCCTATCTAAATCAAATCCTTGAATCCTTTCATGACACACAAAGATAAACACTCTCCTTGTCTTCAGATCAATACATTGGTGGCAACAATTGTGCCCATCCTAATCCATTCTATTATATATGTGGGCATCTTGTTGTACTAAAAAATATTCTACCCGTTGACCTCTTGTATTCTTGTGATCCCCTTAATAGGTGCATCCTCATAATTGGTAGGATGCACTAGGAGAAGATTCATAATTTGGAAATTTGGCTCATAGCAACCTCCACATAAACATCAATAAATATTTCGCCCATAAATGGACTATTTCTTTACATAAAATACAACAAACAAAACTTGTCTGCATTATTTTTCTTATGTGAGATGCATCGGTCATTTTTTTCAACAACACAAACAAAAAACCCATCTACCGTTAATGCTTGCAGAGAAAATCCTTCACCTAGTAGAATGTTGAAGACTACCAAATTTAGGAAATGGGTTTTGTTCAAATAGATTCAAAAGAATGAGAGCTAATTCTATAATCAAGTATGAAAATGTTTTAGTGGGATGGGGAACCACAAAATAGGGGCTCTTATACAAAAATTTCCTAAATACTACAAATTTATCATATTGGAGCATATTAAATTTGCACCCAAAAGATGATGATATGAACTACTCACCATTCATAAATAGCCTCTTTGGGAAAAATAAATAAATAAAAACCAATAACCTATTAACCTACATAGTTCATATAAATATAAAGAGGTTACTTGAGCTTACTTATCATGACAATGTTGAATGCAATTATCAACAATATAACAAGGTTCATGTTCTTAGGAACATTTCCTTCTTTGGTTTTCATATAAAAACTGGAAGACTAAAATCTAGAAGAGAGATTGAGAGAAGCTACTAAGGTAAAGATTTTCTGATGCAATGAGGTGGTTGTTGATAGAGTTAAAAATAATTAAATGTAAATAACATACTACTATATACTTTGTTTGTTCGCATGTAGATGTGTGTAGTGCTCAAGCTTGGAGGCCAAATACCTCTAATCATGATTAAAACAAATATAACTCTCGTAAATAAACAAATGCACTGTTTAATAATTGCTTTGCAAGTAACACTATATCACTTGTCAAAATACGTAACACTATGTAGTCACATTGACCAAAATCACTTATCCTTATTTACCCTTCATCTCTAATCCATCTCCACTAGTCGAAGTTATAACTATGTACTTTCACAAGTATTTTAAAGAAAATATCCCACACCCTCTTACCATGAAATTAAAGCCATACATATGGATTATTCTTTACCCCATAAAGCTAAAATCTCAAACCCAATTACCATAATTCATAAGTGTTATGTTTTCTTTATAGAATTCGACAACTATACATAGCAATTTTTTTTTTTAAATGTCTAGATTAGAGAAACCCATATTGTAAGTATTTCAGCCAATGTAAGTATTGTAAGTTTCAACCAATGATAAAGAATCCTCATCAGCAGAGATGTCAGAACGTTTTGAGCTCACTCATAGCAGGAGGAATCCGTTTTTGCGTGAATCACGGAAAAATCATTGGAAAAAAGAACTAATCAAAACCGAAAGAAAAGCATGAATAGTGGTGGAAGAAAAGCATGAGAGCCGCATTTTGGATTTATTAGCTGACTCATCTACTAACGGTTCCATATGCTGACTCATCTGCTTTTTGTGTTTATCCTTCCGTTACAGCCGCGGATAGAGTTGAAGAGAGGCAACAAATTTGTCTCATCTGCAACGATTCTGTGTTAGAAAATATTCATTTATCCCTTGAAAGGAAGGATATATAAAATCGTCTATCCGTTGCAAGGAAGGATATATAAATCTCAAATCTCACACAATTTCAACATTTCCCTCCTCTTTCCTTCTCTATCTACGCTCTGGTGAGTCTCTGTGATTATGAGTCTGTTGTGTGTGTTTCTTTGTTTAATTCAAAGTCTGAGTGTGTTTTAATGGTCTGTGTCTAAATAGAGGAGGCTGGACTGCACTGAAATAGAAGCAATGAATTTCGGCTGGCTGGACTAGAAGCTTCACGGGAGGACGCATATGAGATCAATGCTCTTTCTCAATAATAATTGTGGGAATTCAATTTCAGGTACATTTTATTATTATTATTCCCCTTAGCCTTTCATTTCTGCTAATTTATTTTCAGCCTTGCTAGTGCTTTCATTTCTGTTTATATTTCATCCTTGCAATGCATAGTGAATTGTTATCCTTTCATCTGAAATCTGGTTTGCTTTGCTCTCATAAACCCTAAAAAAGATTATGCGCCAATGGTTTAAATTGTTTGCAGATGATGCATAAATGGTTTAAATTTTTGAAACCCTTTTATATAAAAAGACTGGCTTCATCCATAAGCAGAGTGGATTGGGTTTTGTTCTGAGTTGGGTTCAAACCAAATCAGACAACATCGCAGTTTTCTCTTCTGCCGCCTCCACCTCTTCTTGCTTATTAATCAACCAGATCACATCGCCCTGCTTGCTTTGGTTTAGTTTAACTCACCTGTACGTAATCGTTAAAAGGTGTATCCTTCAATTCTAAATTCTGATTCATTATAAATCTTTTGTAGCTGGGTAGCTCAAATGATATGATGTATTCTTAACTAACTCTTGAACTAATGTCTAAATTCCATTGGCCTTAAAAATAAAATTCTTAAATTTAGTGTGCAAGATTAAATGATAGTTGCATTTAAAAAGTAATAAAATATATTTCATAAAGAATAAATTTCAACGGCCATTAAAAGTAATAAAATAGATTTCATAGGGAATAAATTTTCAACAGAGATGCCAAAAATGAAATTAGGTTTCTTTCGTATAAAAAACCGAGAATCCCACTAATACATGAAGTAGTAAAATCATAATCACTTTAGAAATCCATTAGGTCCTTTGTACTTGGATTAAATTAGGAATATCATAATTAAATGTTTGTGATAGAACAAAGGAAATTTTTCCTTCTTTTCTTTTTGTAGTTAGATTCTGTAACAATGTAAATCTGGTGAGGGACATTTTCACAACAACACTAAATAGGTCTAATCCAATCACTAAATAAGTTAGCAACCTGTGTTTCCCTTTTGGAATTCACGCGATCAAATCCAAAGTGAACTAGCAATTTATTTCATATTTATTAATTTATAAGAAATTAATATGTTTCACAAACTTTGTGCACCGAAAGACCTTTGTGAAATCCCGTCTGTCCGCTAAAATCTAGATTTTAAGTTTTTCCTTGGTTCTCTGGAAATGGATGGGCCGGTCTTACGGGCTGGGTTGGGATCCCCTTTTTTCCTTCCACAGTCAGTCGCTTCTTTGCGATCAGCGTCTCCAGGAAACATTTCTAGGAATGTGGTTTTGAATTTATGTATTAGTTTTTTTCATACCTTCCCTATGAATATAAATATTTATACCTTCCTTATGAATATAAATATTTATAGGGATATAGTTTAGATTTTAAGGATTTTGGTGGGTCCTTTGCAATCAATTTATGTTTTCGATAGGGATTTATACGAGTATGGTTTTAGATTTATGTATTCTGTTTTTAAATTTTTATTTAATAATATTGTTAAAAATTTTGAATTTTGAATTTATATATAAGTTGTTACACAAGTTTTTATACCTATACTTTTAAAACTATTAAGATATAGTTTGTCACAATTTTTTTATTCATATATTTTTAAAGAAATGTTTAAGATTTTTATGTTAATAACAAATTTATGCACTCATTAGAAATGGAGATATCCTATTTAGAAAGATATTGATATTTATGAATAATATAATTCATAAGGATAAAAAAAAAATTAGAAATTTTTATATTATAATTTATAGTGATTATTATGTAATGATTATAGTTTAATTAATATTTTTAATTTTTAAAATAAAGAGTATACAACTTTTTAATTTAATATTAATTTTATAAATTATAAATCATTATCATAATGGTGTAATATGAAAAATAAAGTAGTTTTATTATAAATTATATTTTTTTATATGCATTTTTTTTATATTTGTTTATGAAATTTAGTATTAATTATATAAATTATAAATCATCAGTGTAATATGAAAGAATAAAATATTTTTATTATAAATTATATTTTTTTTATATGTATTTTTTCCTATATTTATTTATGGTATTGGAATAGATGTCCAATTTTATATTGTTCAAAATAAAGATGAATATATTTATGTATTTTTTTTTATTTTTTTTCTTACATTTTATTACGTTATAATTATTAGAATAGGTAGTGAATTTAATATTTCATACATCTTATTTTTTTTTTGTTAAATAAAAAAGGGGAGGGGCCTGCTATTATATATTATCAAAAAACTGTAACAGAGTGTCCATAGTCCAGAGTCTTAGCAAACCAAAATGCTGCCGGAAACCAGAAACCAACATAGGTATATAGTTAGAACAACTGTAAACTAATGGCACCTGTCCTGCCCGTAGGAAACCAGGCCAGGTGCCTTGAGTCTAGATTAACATAAAACATAAGCATAAAACTAAAAGCCATAGCATCATGAAAAACCTAGGGGAATGGTGACCTGTCGCCTGCTTTAGTCTTCCACGTGGAGCTTGCCGTGAAGGCGAAGGACTGTTGTGCTGGAACGAAAGGGAAGATATCCAGAAACTCGTCCAGACGCTGGCCCATGGTGTGGGCACGAAACTCCAGGTCAGCCATGTGGCCTCGGAGCTCAAACACCAAGGCCAGGTGTTCCTCATGGAGAGAGCCACGCAGGACATCGCCTTCAGCTTCAGGCATTCTGCTCTTCACGTCGTCCTGCCACCCTTCCTTACCCGTCACACCTCCAGCATCAGCCTCAGCATCCAGGTCCTACCAAGGAACTTCTTCTACAATGCAACCAGGAGGATCATCGTCCAAGACCAGATTGAGATTGCCTTCACCCCTGCCAGACTGCCCTGTATCGCAAGGGGCCTCCAAAGTCGGCAAATCCGCCAGAGTCGGGTCCTCCTCAACAATGCAGGCCGGGTACAGTTGCTCGTTGCTGCCCTCCAACATGACAGTATCCATGGTTCCACGATCAATTTCCTTCTCAGCAATGTTTGAGAGCCGAGCCTTCTCCTCTTCACGAGTCTTCTTTCTCAACAGGGAGGAAGCTATGACCAGAGCCCTTTCAAGTTCTTCCCTGCGCTGTCACTGTTCCTTGCGAGCGTACCAAGCAGAACCCCGCCGAGGTGTACCGCACTTCCTAGTCATGTTGCAGAGCGCTCTCCAAGGAAAACACGCAGGCTGAGACGAGGGCGGAAGCCAATTGAGAGCACAGGCGAAGGGACTTGCCTTAAAATTCCACGGAAGGATGGTGTGCCAGGGCACCAGGAGCAGAGCCGAGACCGGAGCAGGGAAAGACAAACACCAAAACCTCCATACACAGAGCAGAGCCGAGACCGGAGCAGGGAAAAACAAATAATCAAACTGTAAATTCCCATGACCGCAATTAAATTTACCCTCGCCAAGTTCATAAATCCTCGCTCGCGGGAGGAGTCCATCCATTGCAGAGCTGTAATGGCTGGACAACATCCGTAATGGGTGTTTATGGAGGATTGCCTCCAGCATTAAATCTCCGGCCTAGTGCGAGGCCAGTTGGCGCGCCCTCGCCACCTGTCACCCCATACGGGGCTTAAAAGATGGGGGTTCATATCCGAGTT
Source organism: Picea sitchensis (assembly GCA_010110895.2). Taxonomy (NCBI): domain Eukaryota; kingdom Viridiplantae; phylum Streptophyta; class Pinopsida; order Pinales; family Pinaceae; genus Picea; species Picea sitchensis. The sequence continues at coordinate 21,108 of SNQJ01S0009500.1, read as the reverse complement.
AAATGCTCCTACAATGCAATGCAACTTTAACATGCCCAATCACCGAATCAACACTCCCATTCAAGTGAGAAATGCCTTCGAGAGACTCGAACACGGGTCACACCGTCGTTACAAGAGCGACTTACCAATTCGGCTACTTACCCCACCTTTATTTCATACATCTTATTACATTATAATAATTATTGATTAAAATTAATTATTTTGAAAAGTGAAAATTAAATTCTCTTTGAGTGTTTAAAAGAAGTGGGATCCAATCTCTTTAGATTAGTGTAATGGGTATATTGTTTATATATTCATTTAATTTGTTTTTGATGATGAGTGCAGTGTTCATGGAAATGTTACATTTCAAAACTTCTTACATAGTTTTTATTACTAACATTCATTTTATTTTTCATTAAACTTTTTCATATTAAAATACAATTTCGCATATATTCATTTCTAAATTAAAAAATGTCTTTGTCAATTTTGATTATTTTTTTACAAGGAGTGTTTTATTTATACTTGATGTATTGATTTTGATTTATAATAAATTGTGTTTTTTTTTTATATTTGTTAATTATGATTTTCAATTATTTGTATAAATTATAATCATATATATTTATTTGTTCATGATATTATAAATGTTTTTAGAAATGGATGTTTGATTAATTTTAATTTTTTAGTAAAATTAAATTTAATTGTTATGAGATTTGTATGATTTTCTTGTTTTATATGTATTTTATTATGTAAATTATTTCAATAATATATGCATAGAATTTTATAATAATATTTCATCTTATAAATTTTCTTGTTATTTGTGATATAATATGATGAGAAGTATTATTATTTTTTTCTAAATTTTATTATTATATGTTATTTTTATGTGATTTAGTTTCTTTGAGTATGTACAAAATGTATTTGTTATTTTTTATTGATTTATTTGTATGTTATAAATTTTAAAACTAATCATTAATGTTAATGTTTTGTGATGATAAAATATTTATACTTTATGATAATTTTTATATATTTAGAATATCAATTTATATTTATATCTCATTTATATTTAATTAATTAGATATATTGAAAAATTAGGTGTATTATTCTTCTATTTATATGAAAAAAAATTATATTATAAGATACATATTGTGTTCAAACTTAAATAATTTGTAAATATTTATATAATCAATCATTTTTTCAATATATATATAATTAAATTTTCTATGTTTTAAATAAAATCATTTTTTTTTTTAAATTTGTATGTGAGGCAGGGATGGGGACTTGTATATATATATATAGAGAGAGAGAGAGAGAGAGATTAAAAAATAGGGAGAGGGAAAGAGAGAGTGAGAGTGAGATAGGACGAATAGGAAGTGGCATAAGAGAGGTGGATGAGGGAGAGAGAGGGGGGGAGAGAGAGG
>SNQJ01S0009500.1:6146-19701 GCA_010110895.2 Picea sitchensis | reverse complement strand
AGGGGGAGGGAGAGAAGGAGGGAAAAAGAGAGAGAGGGTGAACGAAAGAGAGAGAGAGGGAGAGGAAGTTGGAGGGGGAGGGAGAGAGGGAGAGACAATAGGAGCAGAGGGGATAGAGATGAGGGGGAGAGAGGAGTGGCACTGAATGAAAATACATTTCCATCGGGGATGGTATTAAGTGTGAAAGGTATGGTTTCACAAGGAAATGTTAAATAAAGTAATCTAAAGGACAACTAGGATTAGTAGTATTTGATTCGAAAATGTTGTTGTAGTAGAGTGATGAAATGCTCTAAGCTACCTCATTCGAAGGTGTTGGAATGTTTCATAAAGGTAAATTTGTAAATAGAACACATTGGTTGGATTGCCTAAGAGAGTTTGTTGTAAATAGAATGCATTGGTTGGATTGACTAAGAGAGGTTGTTGTAAATAGAATGCATTGGTTGGATTGCATAATGTCGAAGTGGAACCTTGTTGCAAAGTTTTAAGATCAAGAAACGATAGTGAATATGGGAATAACGGAAGCACATAAGACAACAAGGATATGAAGAAACTCAAGGAAAACCAACTACAAATAAATACATAAATAAATAAGTGAATTGTAGCATAAATGCACTAGAGTGCATGATGCAAACAATGAAGTTAAATGCATTAGTAGGCATGCTAGCAATGAATGCTTAGCATTTATGGATATGAATTTGTGCATATGTACATGATTAGATATGCATATGGCATGTTTTTTGACTTAGAATACTTTGTTGCTATATACATGCAATAATGACGTTATGGAAATTGAATTTGACTAATGATGGATTATGTTCTCAGGAAAAATGGCATATCAGGGTTAAATATGTGGATGTTGTTATTGTTACTTATGACTTCCATCTATGTGAATACCCACAAGGGTGGTACAAGTGGTAATCAAAAGGATGAAAGAGGAATCATGGAAGCATTTACAAATACCAATTGATTATATATAATCAAGTAGGTTGATAAAATCCATGCATGAATACATTTGATTGCTTCTATTGTTGAAGGGAATTGAGATAAGAATTCTCGTTACATAATTTTTAGAGATTTAAATTGATATGTAATGGTAGAAGTCCTAGAATATGTAAATTTTGTTGATTCTAGAATGCATTTAGAAAAAATGTTAGTTGCATATTTTGTTATGATTGGTTATGGGATCATAAATAGGTCAACTTAGGAGACATACTCTTGCTAGAAGAAAGAATACCCATAGAGATAGTCATGTGTGATACCATGATATGCTTGGATATGGAAGGAATATAGTGCTATGTGAGTGTTCAATGGTTTCCCCATATAGCCTATGTTTGGAATGCAACCTCTTTTCTGACACTGAAGAACACTTAGGAATTATGTTTCATCATGTTTTGTATGGGTTGAAGAGGAGGGTATCCAAATAATTTGGAAGTATTAGGAAGAGTTTGAATGATGTGCTGAGGCATTCTCCAGACCTTCCAAACCATGATGGTGGAATGCATGACACAGTTATGTGGTATTATGTAGTCAATGCAGGGATGCATTGAGTAGATGTGGCAATGGGTATTGTCACATTGCTTGTTATTTTATTAGTAATTATTTGTTTCCTTATGAAAATATTATGGTGTTGAAAATTCATAATGATGGAAATTTACATTATATTTAATATGAATACTAGCTAAAGGTGACCGAATTGTTTTTGTTACAATTATGAGATCACTGTTTGGAACTGTTTAAAATGTTACAAGTGGTATTAAAGGAATTATTCAATGAATTTTGGTGAATGAATGTATATATGACATAGAAATGATTATGCTAACAACTGAAATGATGTGAGTATGGAAAAATCATGAATTTGAGAATCTTCTAGAGTTGTTAGAAATTGCAACATAATTATGAATTACAAAAATGCTTTGTTGAGGGAACATAGTAACAAAATATTGATGGCTAGAAGAAAGAAAAATTGGTTGATAACAAATGTGTAGAGGATCATTAGTTGACTCCATATAATAGTTGGATTAATGGAAGTGATTGAATTGTTGGTGTAATCAAGTCTGAGATAACTTTGTGAAACTTTGTAATTTCTAGCATGAAAATGTATACTTGTCATGATATGTTATCAATTTGTTTGGCTGAGTGTAAATTGAGGAAATTGAAAGTGGAGTGGTCTTGGATATGGAACTAATGTAAGTCCATAAGGAATTTTATTCTCTATTGTTAGAATATCAAACCATTATGAGCAAAAGATCATATCTGGAAACTTTATTTTTCTGTATAAAACAATTTTAGAAAATGGAATCTAATAATCACTGACAATTTGTTTTGGTTGAGTGTAAATTGAGAAAATTATAGGGAGAATGGTATTAGGTATGGTGGGGATGTAATCCCATATATAAGAGCAATTGTTTTTGCTACAAGAGCCAAGAATTATGAGAAAAATATTCATGCCCAGGGGGAATTTTATTTCTATATATGAACATATTTGAGAAATTAAAAAATGTTATGATATGATAACAATTGGTTTGGTTGATTGAAGGTTGATAAATTGTAGGAATAATGGTATTAGGTATGGAATGGTTGTAATACATAATAAATATTGATTCATGCATCTGCAAGAGAGAAACAAATTATGATCAAGAAGCTCGTGCTTGGAAAATGTTGTTTTCCTGTATAAAATAGATTTGACATTTATGATAAAAAATTGTTATAATGATATCTCATGATGACTAGATGTGTATAATATAGATGAAATGTTGGCTCTGGAATCTAGAAGCTCAGGAAAAAGAGAATTATAAGGAAATCGAGATCAATGATGAAGACATTGAATGAAGAAAATAAAATGGACTTGTTGCAGCTGGATTTCTTGAAGCCACAACTTTGGAACTTCCTGGCCGAGTGAATTGGAGCCCTGGAGAGAAGTGGAATATCCTAAGGGACTACATGGCAGAGAAAGGGGTTCATTCTTTGGGTTGTGCAGGCTAATAGGGAATGAGGGATTTCTGGTTGGAACTCCTACTAGATATATAAATTATGAAGATCATTATACATGTTTTGGGTCGAAATGCCTATGCATGTTTTATTTTAGGCCATAGTGCCTATGTATATTAGAAATTGGTTGGATTTCCTATGTCGATTAATGCCAAAGAGCCTAGCTTTGTAATATTAAGAACACCATTATGGTGTTTTGCACAGAGGACAGTGCCAAAATAAGGGAAGGGAGACGTAACACCCCTATTTAAACCCTTATGAACTAGAATGTATTATGTAAATGTGAATTAGGCTGGTGAGACAGTAAATTTACCAAATGGCCAAAGTGTCGAGGAAATGTAATACATATATATGTATTAATAAAATACACCGTCAGCTGTAAGAAAGATGAGGATAATAGATAGGAGCTATGATTCCACAAGAGAGGAGGCTTAAGGGGATAAGTATTTTTATTAAATTTTATTTCCCCGTCTTGGTTTTAATTGAAAAAAGTAACTACATGATCTTCTTGGGGAGGCCATGTGGTTCTTAGTTCTTGTAATTATATAAACCCTACCTGTGGGCTATTTTGGGGGTTGTTCATTTTTTCCTCTCCATTTTACTCTTATACTCTTCTCACTCTTTCATTTTGGTTCCTCATTCTTGCTAATTTGTGTTCTCTTGTTCTAAGCATGGAAATTAAGGAATGGAAGTGGAGATACATTTCTAGATGGTTGTAATAAATTATTGATTAGTCCAGGAGGGAATGGATGCTTGTGTGCATGAGATTGATGGTAGTTTGGAAAGAACCATTAATAGTTGAGAATCCTTGGAGTTTCCAGTAGGGAGATTTCTTGACCAGTAGCACTGGAGACCTGCAGAGAAATGGAATAGCCTGAGGAATTGCATGGTAGAGAAAGGGATTCATTTGTTTGGGTTGTGCAGGATGAAGGGGAAATAAAGCTAGAAATTAGGATTGTTGTGTGGTTGGGAAAACTTGAGAGCTAGTTAGCTAACTGGTGTGTTTTTTTTATTTTCCCTAGAACCCGTCCTTGTGGATTCATATCCCTGGCTCGGAGGTGACCTCCTGTTGAGAGTAAATGAACAACAATGTCTATGGTTTGGAGGAACATCCTTCGTCTGCAGCTAGTTGGTGAATGTTTTCTTGAAAAAATAAGTGCTCTCTGTATTTTCTGTATAATGTATATTTTGTTGTGTATCTATTATTATCTCTTAAATTTGTATTTATAATATGCATGTTTTCGGGTTATTGTTGTGCATGGAATATTATTAATTTTTTTTTATGTTGTAGCATGAATCTTGATTAATGCATGTGAGGCTTTAATGATTATTTTCAAATTAATTATTATCATAATTTGAAATCAGTTTTGAAGAACTTTTAAAAGTAGCATGGCCATCCTGTGAGTGGTTGGGTATGTTACACGCATCCTACTAGAGAATTACTGACATCCAAACCTAACAAATTTTTTCCCTTCTTTTGGTTGTGATGCTTAATGAAGTTGGAAGATTAGTTGACTGTCCTTTTTAGAATGTTATTACGAAAGAAAACTTGTTTACCATAATACACTTTGGGTTTCTATTTCAAACGATCATTAATACAGCTTAAAATGAAAGACCGACTCAATAATATCACCATTAATAGTGGTTTTTCAATAGTTATTCCATTTGATGTATCTGTGTGATTTTCATTAAATTTTTTATTGGGGAGAATGAAAATATGGGACCTAGATTATTGCAAGGTGGCAGAGGATCGAATGTATGTAAAGAAATAATGAAATGAGTGTAAACCGATGGACCCATGGCAGTATTTAAAAAAATGAATAAGTATAAAGAATGGATCAGTTGGACAAAGAGGATAGTGGGTAAGTGGAGTGTTAATAAAATGATTGCAGATCCATGGTGAGACTTCAAGAAATTTGACTATCTATAAGAGTGAATTGGGTCAATGGAACAGTTGGGGATGTGAAGTGATAAAAGTAATAGGGTGTCATGGTGTCATGGGTTCATAGGTGTGAAATATATGGCAGAGAGGAGGCATAATATCCTATGGAGTACGACAGATTTCAAGAGATGAACTAAGTATTGGGAATGAGTAGGATGAATATCTTGAGGTCATAGATGAGTGAGCCAAATAAATGCTTTAGACATGCGATGAAGAATTTCAAGAAAATTCTATGTATTGGTGCAAAATGAAGGAAGTGGAACACAATGGTGTGTTTTGGAGGAAACAAAACTTTGGACTAATGGATGGATGTCTTGTGAACCTGTGAAAATAGTGAAAAATTCTAAGTTTGGAAAAAAATAACACCATAGTGAGGAGAAAATAATACTTAATACAGATGAGGATCAACAAGGTGTTGATAGAATATCAACCCAATTGAAGGATGACCAAACATTGACATTGTAGTATATGAGGGGCACTAGAGATAACGTGAACTTTGAAGCATCATGTTCCCCATACATTCTAATTATCATTGCTACAACATATTGATATGGAATCCTCAACGAGCAGGTGGGATATTCTACTAAGGGTCTTATTTTGAATGAATTTTTGAGATTCAACTAGACTTTGCAAAGTAATTTTTCCTTAAGTTGGAATTTCTTGATAGGGTCTTCATCCAATGCTAAATACCCTTTCTCCAAGTTGAAGTAGGAGGATATATACGATGCGCAGAATGATGCTATGGGGTGTCCATTTTCATTGAGGATGTTTCTATTGTGAAGTTCTACATGTCGCACTATCCATGTGATTTTATCTACACATGGAAATATTGTTGAATGGGATGTGACTCTATGTAGTTATTCACTTCCTTATATTCATAAATATTTTAAGGTTAGGGTCATATTCTAATTCTTGTGACAAGACTATGGTTTTTGAACATCTGGAAGACTTCACCCCATTTAACTGAAGTTCTTGTTTCTATAAATCCCTTGGTATCATCATAAATTGTCCATGGAATGCCTTCCTCTTCTCCTTATTGGTTTCTTCTTGTAGAGGCTTCTGTCATGCGAGCTTTTCCAATAGTCTTATTTCATGGTGACACACTTGAATCTGCAAAAAACATATTCACCATTAATACATCAAAAAACACTAAAAAAAAAATATGATATGCTAATTACTTCATTACTTCATATGGAAAACAAGCTATGAAGAAAAACATATGGCATTAGTTTCTAAACTCGTCATTTTTTGGGATTTTGGGAAAAATTGGGGTTAGTGACAAACTGATTGATGTATACCTATATTGGAGTTCAAGGAGCTATATTTTCTAGTAATGGGAGGTGAGTCATCATCTAAAGAGGAAAGGAATATGGGTGACATGGTGAAGGATTAGTAAAATATGATTCAATGTCCAAGGAAGGAATATATTTGGTGCATTGACCTTGATGACACCAACACCATCGACCGAAGGAGGTTTCTTGCTGGATTTGACCGCACAATATCCACTGGAATGCAAAACATGTTTCATCGATGATCATGTAAAGTTCGTCGACATAGAGAAACTCATATCAGCACAGGTTAAAGGAGCTTTTCCAGCAAAGTGGATTTCTATTGAGGATGGTAACAATAGCTTTGTCGACACACAAAGGTACCACCAACACCAATTATGCGAAGTTCATTAATACACAAGTGTTAGTACTGGTGAGGGTTAAATGAAGTTCATTGATATGAAAAAGTATGTACCGACGAGGGTTATATGAAGTTCACCAATACGATTTTGAATTCAAAAATTAGCTAAGTCTGTAACTAGGGTAGGGAGGTGGCTAGATCCTAAATGTTAAGAGACAATACCATCCTTGGAGAAAGCACAGAGAAAAAAATGTTTGTCTTGGGGGATTAGGGTAAGGTGTATGACCAGCATCACTGAGCACTTGGGGGTTTGGATGGTGCCAAGGAGAGGCATCATGCAGAGAGGTGATAGCATTAAGTAAATAACTGGTAGAGAGAGAGAGTGTCAAAAGCTTCGTGTGATCACAGGAAGGTATGGGAGGTGGGATTTATAGTAGGCTCTCCCACTTTTGTGTAAACTTATACTTGAAATTAACCCAAATACAAAATGACAAAAGTAGAGAGAGAGAGTGTCAAAAGCTTCGTGTGATCACAGGAAGGTATGGGAGGTGGGATTTATAGTAGGCTCTCCCACTTTTGTGTAAACTTATACTTGAAATTAACCCAAATACAAAATGACAAAAGACCACATGGTAATCAAAGAAAGAAAACCTACCTGGAAGTGCATTGACACATGGAAAGTGAGGTGGGTTTGATGGAAAGTAAATCTTCTCCTGCGAGATGTATTTGTCATGAAATTCCTCTAAAATTTCCTAGGATGAATAGAATGTGACTCAAATGATAATGTCAAAATGTCAATCCCAAGAATTTTTTTATAACCTTTTATTGGCATGAAAATCGAGAAGGGAAGGATCATATCAGCGTTGATGACCCAAACTTTACTGGTACAATTTTTGTGTATCAAAGGTAATCTGTTTTCATGTATTGGTAACATTCGTCTGAGCACCATCGATGTATCCATGAAGTTGATTGAAATTTCTTCGGTTATAAGGTTTATCATATTGAGGATAGTCGTGTGAACATAATCGGTGTAATGGCGGAGGTGATCATAAGCTCGTCGGTATGAAAGCTTCTGTATCGGTGAAGTGTATCGATGAAGTCAACCAAATCTCAGCTAGTGTATTATAAAAGTTTATCGAAACTTGGCCAATATGGTAGAAATCTTATTCAAAAAATCATTAAGTATGTTTCTCTTTCAATGTTGAAAAGTTGGTCATGAACCTGTTGATATTTCTTGTATTGGTGAATTTGTCATGAACTCCCCGGTATTACCAGAATCTAACAAAATTGTAGAATTCGTCATGAACTCCCTGGTATTACGAGACTCTAACAAAATAGAAAGTTAAGAAATATTCTATATGCAAGAATGGAAGGCTTCACTGAAGATCACGAAGATGGCATACCTTCATGAAAAATTTAAGATATTCTTAATAACAAAAGGAGGGCACACTTTTGTTGGTAGTAATTGAATCTTCGAGCAATGAGACAAGAAAAAGTGAAGGAGTTTGTGACACAATAGGTCAGTAACAATATTTTTTTGGAATTAGCATAGGCTTTTGATTTCCAAAAAGTTCTCCATGTCCTACACCAACATGCCATAATTATTCCCATTCAAAAGTACAAATTCCCACGTAGAACATAGTACCTTTACAACACCTTAATACAAAACCTTGCAAGTCCAAACTACAAGCCAATTATTTTTTTATATTTGATTGTTAGAAGTGAAAATACCATCCATTATTTACATTGTGATATGGAAACCTTGAATGTGCCTTGTAGTGATTAGTATAAGCTAGAAAATTGAAAGGATAAGTTTTGATACCATGGAATATAAAATCTTTGAATACATTGCATTTGGATTGATTTTATCAATATTTTGGACCGAACTAATGTGGCGTATCGTTGGGATTAAAATTTTTAATATTAAAGACAATTTGATCAAATTGAATTAATGAACATGAATAATAAAGTGAATTAGTTGAAAATGATAAAGTTATTGAAAATTGTCAAAAACAAAAACCATATATAATAAGAGATGAAAATTTTCCCTAACACCCATCTTGTGGATTCATATCCCTTGCTCGGGGGTGACCTATTGTTGAGAGTAAATGAACAACAATGTCTATGGTTTGGAGGAACATCCTGTTGACGATTGAAAATGTCAACGTAGTTTGCCCGCAAAGTGTTGCTAAAGCCTATTATTATATAAGACTAAATAATGCTAGTAGGTGGGATGCCCTTGAAGTTTTTAAGATTAGATCTGTTCATTTTCAATGTTATGATGATGTGCGACAAAGGTTTACATGGTTGATGAGAATATCATTGTTATTGATATGATTTGATCTTTCGTGATGATATCCCTTCATGTGACTACATCCTGCTATTCATTAATGGCAACTGTTCCTACAACACCTGCATAACAACATATTAGTAAAGTTACATTAAGGGTGGTTTTAAAGAAGGCAAGGTATTACAATGAGTACAAAGGAACCTAGTCCTGCAATACTACATGCATAAATAATTGTTGGTTATTGTTAACTTTAGTTACAAGGAAATGGCCATAAAAATTGTTTGATTACATTTTATTTTCATGCATATCGTGGAAATTTTGGTGGCACATTCTTGGAAAATGGTAATACATGGGTTATGCGTTGATTGATGCAACCAGTAGCCGATATGCATATGTTATACTCCTTGGTGGCTTATGGAAACAATGGATTTGCAATTTTTTAAGCTGGTTATGCTATGTTTCGGTTAAATGTTGATCACGCTATTTGATGATGATGCTACACATGATCGTTTAGATCGAGTAGTGGTCAAACAATTTATTTGAGTTATATCGGGAATGTAAACATGGGTGGCGCATGTGGCAAAATGAATGCAATGGTTGAATTATTATGTGTACTTGGATTATGCTATGGTTTAAATGTGTTGATACTATTGATGCATTGGTTGATTAATGGTGTTAATGGAAGGCTTGTTGGAATGTACTATGGATTAAATGAGATAGGGATGGAGGCAATGTGCATTTAATGCACGTCATCTTTACCCTTCCTGTTGATCTCCACCCTCATCAGACTATCATTTGATCTGGCTATTGTGTTCACGCTCTAGATTTTCAGGAGGCTGAAACTGCTCAGTCGCTTCTCGTCTTAAGTTTCTCGATTGACCAGTATGTCTCTTTTGGCCATTCTTGACTTCAATCTGGTTATGAAATGTTTTTGGCTCAGTTGTATGGGTTTATGTTGTCCTAAGTGTTGCAATTGTGTGTTTTTGGCTTTGAATCAGAAATTGATGGTTCTATGTATATTGGTTTTGAGTTCATGCTCTTCCTGGGTGATAGATTTTGTTACCAGTGGGTTTTGTTAAATGGTTTTATCTTAAAAGGATGAATCGATGGTTGTCTTTGTTAGTTCTAGAAGTTTCCCCTAGACTTCTATAGGGTCAATCCTAGCACATATTCAGTTATTGCAATGATTTTATAAATATGAATGTGTTTGGGTTTTGAAATAAGGTGGATGAGGTAGATGATAAGAGAAAGAATAAGAGAAACAAGCTAAATGTAGATCAGTTAAAACACCATTGGGCATGGAGTGAAGTAAACATCCTATTAGATTGAAGTCCAGTGAGTTGCATATCAGAAAAAATACTTATATGATGGTGGTGGATGGAAGAATGGAGAACGTGACAAATAGTAGAAAATCCACCAAACAAAGATTCTCTCTGTCAAATGGATGAAACGATACTTGAAACAAAACACACGGATAATAGGCAATCACGGAAAAATATTTACCGCTTGGGAATCTATCATCCATGAGTAGCCATTGATTCTCAATGTTTGCAATTCTTTCAAGTAAGATGAAAAAAGAATGTAAAACATGAAGAGATCACAATCTAGTAAAAAAATACACCTAGATGTTCAATGTCAGAGATGCATACTTAAATAATTTCCCATAGGATTACAATAATTCCTACATAGGCCTCTAACCAAATTCCCCTCTCAGGTATCCTCTCTTCCCAAAAATCCCCCTCTGTTCATTTACCAAATGATTTCCTAAATAATGAAAATAATATGGAACTACTCCTAGTTTGTTGGAAATCAAAATCACCAAAAAATCAACTGAAGATAAATCTGGTTGCAATATGACATGGCCTGTTAATTCGTTGGTCTAAAGTTGGTTGCTTGAAATGCTCGATCTGTTTACTTCTCATACACAAAATCAGGAACAAATTTGATTTGTTGATTATGTTCCTAAACAATTTGGATACTCTGCCACATATTGAACTTATTAGCAGATTTTGTGTTCAAAAATCTCTGCCAATTGTCTCTAGCTGTCTTCCTTATTCAATATGAGTTTCCACCTAGTTCCTGAGATCTTGAAAATTCTTCAAAGAATCTAGCATAGTATGCTAGTGTTTCCAAATGTGTAACATGTAGCTAACTTTCTAACCAAAATATGTTTTAGATCTTCATGAGAAAATCTATCATGATCTCCACTTGTGCATTAGTTATTTAACAAATCAGGAATTGATTTTTCACCTCACCTTTTACTATCTCTTAAAATCAGGAATTGTTGATTGATTGATTTTTGATTTCAAGCCTAGAAATCTAGAATCAACACTTTCTTCGATTTTATATGTGCTTTGAATATCCTAAATTATTTTCAAAATGTTCAATCGAAGTCATCAACTTCGCTTTGCTAGCTGTCCCTACTAGACTTACCCTGCAATTTGTGAAGATACAAATATTTCTCTGAGATAATGATCCCAGGGGGGTAGTATCTATGTTCCACGAGGGTTTTCCCATCACATTCCAGTCGTCTGTCAAAATCGTTCTTTTTCCTGTGCAGAAGGTTTTCTTACTTCAATGACCATTGTAACCTACTTGAGGGGCCTGATCAAGCCGACCATTTGCAGCTCTTCCATAAAGGAAAATGCCAGCACCAACACTGACATTATAGTACATACATTCCGTCAAGTGCCTTAAAGCTGGATCGCCATACCTTGGAACATAATCTAGAGAAAAATATGGGCATTTCAATCCAGTAACTCTCCTATAAGGACGGCTAGGAGCATAACTATGGACACATTCCAAATGGCGAGAATATCCTTGCGTGTATCATTTCTTGACAATCCTCGAGATCTATTTTGGTCCTTGAAGTTAGATTTCTTAGAGCCTGGATCACGATCACCCTTCGTCCTCCGTCCATTATCACTATTTTCTTGTAAACTCTATACCTGTTGGGTACAATGCTTGCATCTCATTAGTTAGCCCAGCTAATGACTATGCTTCTGTAGGCTTTTCACATCTAAACCCAAGGTATTTGAGATAGTATGCAGTTCTGTATTTGCCTTTATAAATGTACAAATACCAATACCATATGAAAACAATGAATTAACTAGAGCAAAAACAAGTTGTGCACAGGCTCCATTTGCCTTTTTACCAATTCAATTGTAGACCTACAATAAAACCATATATCTTGAGGAGACAACATCTTCTTGTGTAAGACCATGCCCTCCAATTTTGACAATCTCGAGAAACTCTTCATTCTGAACAGTATGCCCTATGGAGGGAATGAATTGTCCCACTTCAAAGCCATTGGCTTATGACCTAGGAAGTTTAAAAGAACTTGTCTTTAAGGTGGCCACTGAATAAATATCGATGCCACAATATGCCCACTCTAAACGATGTTCCTGCAAGAACTAAATAAGTAATGTCAGGGATACCTTCTGTAATAGCAGAAATGCTTTTGTACAAAGAATACCAAAACCAAGAGATAAAATTCCTTCAGTAGATGAAAACTTAGAACCCAGCAGTTTGCTTGGAAATTTATTTATGCTAACAGTTACTTCCTCCATGCTATCATCTAAGAGGCAATTTATGCAACTTTCTTTCCTCAATAATGGTGATGTCTGCAATTCTTTTGAGGACTAAAGATAGTAGAAATATACTTGCAAGAAGCATTATCAATGCAAGAAGGTTATCAAGAGAGAGGACCCTAGATATATCAAGTGTTGTGGGCATGATCCTGATGTTTACATGGATTAAGAGTAGTGTATTCAGAATGAAATTCATAGGTCATCAGAGACAAAAATAAATGGCCAAGTTCCTGTAGATTGCACTGGCTCATTATGTGTTGCATTTTGTTGATGGTGGTAAATGCTGACATGTGTGTTGTATGACTGCAGGTGCATGGCTTCGAGGACTGAAGATTGTCTTTCGGGGGCAACAATTTTTGGTGAAATTTTAAAATAAAACCAACCCTCTTCTCCTCTTCTCTAATGAGATGAGTTAAAATCTCAACACTACTTCTAGTGTATGCAATACCGGTGTTCAGGAACAACACTTCTCAGTGCTACGAGAATAACCTCGCTCCTGCAACAAGGAGAAAATTGAAAATTTAGTATCTAGATACTAACATTGGATCCTTTTGGGGGACGATGCTCTCCCTATGTGTTATAACCCTAAATTACACCACACATGCTTACCTGGCATCTGGCCAACTCATATCCCTTCTTTGCCAAAAAACTATTGAACAACTCTTCTAAAAACTCCATTTTTAAAAAGCAAACTCTAGCAGGCTCACTACAGCCAGCGGGCCCCGCAAGCAGGCCCACTACAGCCCGCGGGGGCCCCGCTAGCAGGCCCACTACAGCCCGTGGGGGCCCCGCTAGCAGGCCCACTACAGCCCGCGGGTGCCTTCAGAATCACAAAAAATGGAAAGTTGTCGACGGAACAAGAAGCTTTTGGTCAGTTAACTAGAACTCTCCTCCATGCATGGCCGAGAGTTCGTCTAAAACCCTATCTCCTTCTAGCCTATAAAAGGAGGGGTAGGGGTACTATTCAAGAAGGGGAAAATCATAGCAAAGAAACTCTGCCAAATTTCCAAGTCCATTATTGTCCCAACCCTTTAGCTTTGCCTCAAGCTTCAGGAGAAATTCATGCTGCAGCAGTTGGAGGACAAAAGAAGAGGAGGAGCCCAGGATCAGGATCGA
>SNQJ01S0009499.1:178906-199256 GCA_010110895.2 Picea sitchensis | reverse complement strand
AACTTTATACCTCAACAAACCCACTCATAACTCATAACCAACTCATGTTGTGTAATTAGTCTCTTGTTCATTGGGATGAGTTACATAGAGGAGCTCTGTGACCCAGCAAACCAACCCACGAGTAGATGCATTAACCGCACCTTGGTGGAGCCCTTAGTGTTTTTAATGTTCGCCGGTCAGAGAATTAGAAAAAGAAAGGATCTTTAAATAATTTTGATTTTTTATATGAATATCGATCTTTATCTAACGGCAAGCTCCAACGGTAACGAGCTCGTCCAGTTCGTATTCGAAACTTCTGCAACGGTTATATGCTCGCAACGATAGAATTACCCTACATAATCCCTCTGCCTCTGCTTATATTCACGACGCTCTTGTTCGGCACACATTCTGCAATTTAATTTTGCGCGACACTCTTTCTCAGATTTAATTCTGGAATTTGTTTTCTCTTGCCGATGCAGACGCGCCGCGAATCGATGGGAAGGCCGAGAGGCTTTGGCCCAATGTTGCTGGATCTACCGCACGCCATCATCATCCGGATAGCCGAGCATCTCCCATTGACGGATCTGCCCAATTTCATAGCCTCCTGCAAGACCCTCGCCACCATGGCCGGCGACTTCTACGAGGAGCGCAAGTGCCTCGACATGTCGTGCTTCGAACCCGGGACGTCTACCCCAAGGGTTTGCGAGCAGCTGATACGGCGCTTCTCGGCCGCCCGGCTCCGCAGTTGCATCTTCCGTTACGATGTCGGGCGGCACCACAGCTACGACCAGGAAACGCTCGACGCCATACTCGCCCGCTTTCTTGACAACATAAACCCCTCCACCCGGCAACTCCACGCCGATCTCCGCAGCGGGAGCCCGCGTATGCTCGACATCCTGGCGCACTGTTTCTTTCTCGACGGACTTCTTTCCTCTCAGCCGCAGCTGAGGGAGCTGGACGTGGATCTGGAGCTGAGCCTTTTCAAGATCCCCAGTAGCAGGGGCCGGCGCGTCGACTGGCACCTGCTCAGCCCCTTTGTTACCACTGACGCCGTACAGAGGAATTGCCCGCAGATCGAATCCTACTCCGCTTTAACATCTTCTTTCCAGGCCTCGCACATGAACCTCCTGCATAGCCAGGTTCGATTCCTGGAGCGTTGCCCCAGGCTGAGATTCGTAGGGTTCGTCTTCGTCCTCGGGACGGACGAGCTCGCCACATATGAGAGACTGTGCCGCCCCCTGGCGCTAGAGCGGGCCGTGTTTTATCTCCCTGGCTGGCAGATCTCCTCCGATTTCAATGCCGCCAGGGTCCGCAATCTGGGCGCCAGGCTTGCTCATGTGAAGAAGGCCGTCGTGACTTTCAGGCGCAGGGGATGCCTCCAGGACTGCGCGGATCTCCTCGCCTCCATGCCCAAGATCGAGTCGCTCTACCTCCGCTGCGAGTTCAATCCCAGGTACCCTGTCTACGATATCGACGAGGGTTCTGGTTTCTTTTTCGGTGACGTCTTTCGCCTTCTTGGGGTCTCTGTTTCTAGGGTTACGCTCTGGGGGGTGCCTGAGGATGAGTTTGAGAAGCTTTTCGGGGCCGGCAAGGGTTCCTTGTTGTTGCCCAAGGGTATTAAGGAACTTAGGGTTCAGTTGCATTGGTGCAGCCCTAACCTGGACGAGACGAGAGAAAGATTGCTTGATGGATTCTTGAAGAATTCTCCCCATCTGGATACCTATTGTATTGCTGGGGTGCCACCTGTGCCAGCCACTCAAGAACACCAGCCGAGCCCTGTTTTCTTCAAAGCCAAAAATTGGAAGTCCTATTGGCCTACTTTGAGCTGCTCGTTCATATTTAGTGGGAACAAAAGAAAACCCTTTCTGTAGGATGTAGGGTTTGGAGTCTGGACAAAATCTGCTATATCAGGGTTGAGAGACAACGATATAATTTTTGTCGGTGTAATTTTTGTTTTAATTTTTTAGAAAATAATGTGCGCTACACATATTTTTTTTCACAAGGTATTCAGTTGGGTTAAGATTTAACCCCAACACAAATATATATTTAAATCAATATTTCTGCTGTATAAAATAAAAAAATAAAAGAAGTCTGAAACTGAATAAATATGTTTGAGTAAAGCAGTGCTGCGCAGCTTTGTTTACTTTACATTTAGATTGCTGATTTACATATCTGTTTATGACAAATTGGTGGAAACTACAATTGTAATAACCACAAAACTTCAGGATATGTGAATTTATATTTTAAACATTATATTGCTTGAATCTATGATATTGCTTGTCCCTAGTAGACCATAATTGTGATTTTTGGATAACATGCAATTTATATCTCTCAATTAATTGTTTGTTTTTCTTAGTTGGTTACTGTCATTTAGAAGGTTTATTATTTATGTTGATGTGAATGTGTTTTTTTAACTGGTTATTGTCATTTAGAAGGTTTATTATTTATGTTAGAAGGTTTATTCTTTATACAGCTTGAGTGTGCCTAATGGTTAAGAACATGTGTTAACATCTTGAGTGCCTAATGGTTAAGAAATATGTTACTTCCAGACTCTCACCAGTCAAACTCCATGGGAGGGGGTCCTACAAGCACTCACCTATGGTATGATTAGGTCCGGTTTTTTGAGGTTACTGGTCTAGCTTTAGAGAGTTGCTGTATACCTCTTTGACAGGATCTTTGGTGGAGGAGATTTCACTTCTCTATGGTGGATTGGTCATGGTTGATAATCATCTTGTGGTTTGGTGTTACTTTCATGCATTTGTTTGAATGGACCACTCTTGACATATGGATGCTTGCTACTTCATGTGTCATAATTTATATCTCTCAATTAATTGTTTGTTTTTCTTAGTTGGTTATTGTCATTTAGAAGGTTTATTATTTATGTTGATGTGAATGTGTTTTTTTAACTGGTTATTGTCATTTAGAAGGTTTATTATTTATGTTAGAAGGTTTATTCTTTATACAGCTTGAGTGTGCCTAATGGTTATGAAAGTTATGTGTTATATGGGTCCTCATACACCAATTTGGTTAAGGAAACTGTTTTTTGAGGGGTTAATGAGTCTAGCTTTAGAGAGTTGCCAAAGTTACCTCTCTTTTTGACAGTGATCTTGATGTAGGAGATTCACTTCTCTATGGTGGATTGGTCATGGTTGATAATCATCTTGTGGTTTGGTGTTACTTTCATGCATTTGTTTGAATGGACCACTCTTGACATATGGATGCTTGCTACCTCATGTGGATCTTCATTGCATCTTTCTATTGGTGAATATATTCTACATTTTCATTGTGATTCATGCACAATGAATGGGGTTTATTGCTCATACACCTTCATGGAGCCTCTTCTTTTATGTTGATCTTGTGAGTGGAAAGATCTACCTCTAAACTGGATGATTCTGGTGTAGAGGATCTACTTAAACCGAATGGTCATTAGATCATCAATATGTGGTTTGGTGCTATTTCTGCTGCATTTGCTTTTAAATGGACTACTCTGATGAAGCATGGATGCTTCTTTATAATTTCATGTGTCATATTTATTGGAGCATACTAATGACTATGTATGATGGTGTTATGTTATTTGTTGTCTTTGGTGGAGGAGATTCACTTCTCTAAATTGGATGATCTTTGGCGGAGGAGATCTTACTCGCGTGGTTTGGTGCTACTTTCATGCATTTGCTTAAATGGACCACTCTTGACATATGGATGCTTGCAACTTTGTCATGTGTCATATTTTGGACAATACCAATGACTCATGCATGATGGTGTTATGTCATTTGTTGTCCTTTGGGTGGGAGGAGGATCTACTTCTAAAACTGGATGATCTTGGCAGAGTGAGATCTAATTTCCCTCTAAACTGAATGGTCATGGCTGGATGATCACTATGTGGTTCTGGTGCCACTTTCATGCATCATTTCCAGTTTTAAATGACCACTCTTTGACATGATGCCTTTGCTACTCTACGTCATATTTCTTGGGAGCATACTAAATGATCTGCTATGTAAGGATGAAAAGCTATACATTTGGTTGTCTTTAGGAGGCCGTTCTATTATGGTCCCTTTGCTGAGACTGCAAAAAGGGATGGCACACTTAAAGCCACACCTTGGTAATTCTCTTTCCTATTGTGTTGGATGTTATTTGTTTGTCTTTAGGAGGGGGTGTTCTACATGGTCCCCTTTTGTTGAATGTGTGGTGACGACATACTTAAAAGCTAATAATTTTGGTAATTCTCTTTCCTATGGTGTTGGATGTTATTTGTTTGTCTTTAGGAGGGGGTGTTCTACATGGTCCCCTTTTGTTGAATGTGTGGTGAGGACATATTTAAAGCTAACAATTTTGGTAATTTTCTTTCCTATGGTGTTGGATTTGGTGTGGTGATATAGTTTCCTTTGTGGGATTGTCTTAGGTGATATAACATCGTAATATTAGACATCACCTAGGAAGGATTTGTATTGAATGTTGTACGTACCCTTGTTAGTGTGTATTATTTGATGTTGTACATACCCTTGTTAGTGTGTATTAAGTTTGAGTTAGAGAGGGGGTACTACATATGTTTCCATGAATCTAGCATTTTCTCGGGCTTAATGATGTAATGTTGATGTATATTAGATCCTTGGTGGTGGTACACCTTAGATTCATGCTTAGGTTGAGCCTAAAGTTGGATTATTATCTTGGTACCATGGTGGGGCTTTGCTAGGGAGTACAACTTTATATTACATGGTACAACACTTTGTTGGAACACAACCCTTCTTTGACACATATATTAAGGCAGATCATCATCAAATCATCCTTGGTCTTGGAATTAGTTGGGCTTCTTAGTGACTTGGTGAGTGGATAAGGTTTATCTTTATTGAATCTATCCAATTACACATGATTTAATTAGTTGTATCCACCTTGTAGCATTCTTGGGGAGTTGACAAGGTCAACTTGGATAAGGATGAGTTGATTACACATTGGAGAAAACACCTTTCCATTTTTAGAGGTTGTCAAAGGTCCCAAGACCTTTTGTTTTGTCCTACAAGACTTTTGACTTGCACACTTTTCTATGTATTAGTGGTGGAGGGGAAATACAAGCAGACTTAAGTAGGCTAAGGAAAATGACCTTAGTAAGGGTTTTAACCCAAAGTCTTTGTAAAAATTCATTATGTTCCTTGATTATTAGCTAATCAAATTTTTATTAAGCTATGGGGAGTTAGTGCATGAAGGAGGTACATGAGTCTCCATAGAGATATGTGGCCCCTTCATGCCATGCAACTTAAAACTTTACCTTTTTGCCATGCAAGCGAATTATTATTGGGGGTCAAAGGAATTGGAAGAGAGTTTGAATGTCTACATGCCATACAAACTAACAAAGACCCCGACTTATCAGAAACTTGAATTACCCTACGAACTACCCTCGGTATACTGTACTCAAATTATGGGAAACCCCAACAACTAATTATGTGATAATTATGGTTGTTAACTATTGTCATTGACAAATTCGCTACAATTGATAATCCCAGAATCCCAGAAGTGAGATTTTCTGGTCAACCTGTGTTGAAGCCCTAGAAGGAAGTGGGGTAGTCTGAGGGACTATTGAGCAGAGAAGGGGATCACATTCCTTGTGTTATGCAAATTGATGGGGAAGAGGGAGGGATATGGATTGGGATTGTTGTAGGCATAGTTATGGACTATGAACTTGGAAATTGGGTTGTAAGAAGATAAACTATAGTTAGTTATATGAAGAGTTCGCTCTTGTGGATTCATAGCTTCAACTCGTAGGTGGTCTTTGTTGTAGAGGGAACTGGTGCAACAAGGGGCTTGTGGTTGGGTGGAATGCCCCTCTTTTGCAACCAGTTGGTGGACAATTTCCAAACAAATAAGTGCTCATAAATGTATCCGTGAATTGTGTTGAATTAATATTGAATTATTATGGTTTATGTGGTTGTGTCAATTTCTAGTTTCTTTAGTTCTGACTACTTGTGTTATCCTGCATTTATAAATTATGGTCTCTTAGATAATTGAATAGTTTTACTATGTTTCTTAAATCTATACTATCATGCCTGCATATAGTAGTTAGTTATTAGCAATACATTGATATATGGTAACAACAAAAAAAATAGGGTGAAATTGGGTGGTTAAGAAAATAACCCATATCCTCAAAGTGCATAGAGGGTATTGGGTATGTAAAAGAATGGTATTAAAGCCATTGTTTATAGCGTCGAAGTTGTATGAGATAGAAATCAATGGTATATGAAGAAATTGTAGTTTGTGTGAAAAGTGTTTGACAAAACTTCTCCATGAGAATAATCGGGGAAAATAGTGTTTGAAGCTTGTGAATGTTTAATTGAATGTTGCAATTACTAACTTGGAACGTTGTTAGAGTATTTGGTTATCTTATGGAGGCATAAATGAAGAGATGTTTGAATATTAGAGTTAACTCTCTAATTATTTTGGGAAAATGTAGTTTGTAGGCTAAGTGTTTGACAAAATGTCGATCAGGAGAAATTATTGTATAGAGCTATAAGTTCAATTTGGGTATGGATGTAGTCATGGGAAGGCTATTTCAGAAGAGAATAATTTGATGACTTGAATATTGGAAAAGTGCTTTAGAATTCTTTAGAACTTGAGAAGAAAGAGGGTGGTAGCCTTGATATGATAAAACTGATGAGTGCATAATTACCAACATTTGAAAGAAAATGCTACATACCCAAAATTGAGATGTATCAAATAGTTTTATTGGTATGCACACTTGTTATAGAGTCAGAGCTACAAAGATGTATCAAATAGTTTTATTGGTTAGCTTATGGAGGCATAAATGAAGAGATGTCTGAATCTCAGAGTTAACTCTCTAATTTTTTTTGGAAAATGTAGTTTGAGGGCTAAGTGTTTGACAAAATGTCGATCAGGAGAAATGATTGTATAGAGATATAAGTTCAATTTGGGTATGTATGTAGTCATGGGAAGACTATTTCAGAAGAGAATAATTTTGCTGGCTTGAATATTGGAAACGTGCTTTAGAATTCTTTAGAACTTGAGAAGAAAGATGGTGGTAGTCTTGATTTGATAAAACTGATGAGTGCATAATTACCAACATTTGAAAGAAAATGCTACATACCCAAAATTGAGATGTATCAAATAGTTTTATTGGTATGCACACTTCTTACAGTGTCAGAGCTACAACAAGGACAACTAAATAATAGAATTGAAGAATAGTGTTGATGAAGAGACATAGAAGATGGACAAATACCTCACATATACAAAGAAGAAATTAGAGGCCTAAATATCAACACAGAAGAGACATAATATAATGAGCATAGAACGAGAATGGAGTCATTAGTGATTGTAGAAATACAAGGAACTTCAAGATAGAGGTGCAAAGTTGTAAGATAATGAGAGCTGTTGAAAGCTAAGAGGAGCAAAACCAACAGAACACTCAACTACTATAGATCTTTAATCATTTGCAAAAGAAATGAAGAATGGATTACACTTAAGGTATGAGGCAACCATTCAAGAATATAAAACCATGGAAGATCCAATCACTCAAGTGCTACCCAAACACGAAGGCATCATTACTCACGAGTGCATTCACCAAGGAAGCCATATGCATCCGAAGAATCATAGAGTAGCCAAAAAGTGTCGTCATTCAGACATCAAAGGAGAAGGTATGGGAAAAAACAGTTGCAGGGAGAGTTTAAGAAGAGAAAGCCACCAACTTTTGATGGTAAAAACAAGATGAGAGAGGATACTAAAGTTTGGTCGCTAGTAAAAGGGAAGTGATTTCAACTATGTAACTACTCATCCAATATAGAAATCAAAATTGCTATATATAATCTATACGAGAAATATTTTATTTGGTGGGACCAATTGATGCAAGTTAAGCACATCGATGAGAGGAGAATTTATTGGAAGCATTTCCAATAGAAGAATCTTTCTGAGCACTACTATGATAAGAAGATGCAGGAAATTTTCAAACTCAAGTTGATAAATATGACTATGGAAGAATATGAAAATAAGTTTTTTAGTTGTTGAAGTATGTTAGCTATATTAAAAGTGAGAAGGCAAAGACATTGAGGTTCCTAAGCATTAGTTTGATCAATCTAAGACTATTGAAGAAACAATCAAGAAGGAAAAATATTGATATGACTAGAGAAAAGGAAAAGTGTATTTTGTGAAGTCTTGGAGAGATAAGAAAAATGACAAGCAAGATCAAAGGAAGAAGGGATTTCAACCTCCTTTCTTAAAAAATAATCATAATTTATATCAGCAGAGCCAACTAGTTCAAAGTGGATCTAAGATGGCAGAATCCTTAGGAAAAAGGGTAAGACAACCAATAAAATGTTGAGGATGTGAATAAAACTATTTGTATATAGATTTCCCTCAAAATAAAGGTACAATGAGTAACATGCACAATATACAAGAAGCAACTACATTTGAAGATATGGTCCATAACATCCCAAGATTATGTGTTGCACTGGGAAATCGATAGGCAAACCATCAATCTCACATGGTTGAGGTTGAAGATAAGATTATCAATCAACCTATTGCAATTTTAATTGATTCAGGAGAAAGACATAGTTAAATTGTCGTTGATTTGGTTGAAATATTTCATTTGAAAAGAAGTATAAGAAATCTTGGTTGGTTTAATTATCTACTGGAACTAAAAAGAAAATTAATGAGATTGTCAAAGGTTGCCCATCAGATATGTATGGTGCTAACACTATTGCATACTTGAACATAATACCACTTGGATCATATGATGTTTTTATTTAAATGGACTGCTTTGATGCACACAATGCTATCCTAGATTATCATAATAAGACTTTCACTTGTTTTGATGAAGAAGGAAAGAAGAGAATAGTGAAAGATATTCCCAAACCCATTTACATAAGGGAGATTTCATCCTTACAATTGAAGAGATGCTTTAGGAAAGGGTTTTAGTTGTATGCAACTGATGTGGAGGAGCCAAGGGAGTACATAATCCCAAATATCAAGGAATTTCCAATGTTACAGGAGTATGTATATGTATTTCGGGAGATACCAGGTCTACCACCAAAAAGAGATATCGATTTCTCTATTAACTTGATGCATAGAGTTTCTCTAGTATCTAAGACTCCATATAGAATGACTATACATGAATTGAAGGAGTTTCAAATGCAATTAGAAGTGTTATTGCTCAGACACTCCCTAAAGGAAAAGTCCAACCTTTAGTGTGAGGAATAACCTAAGGAAACTATTAAGTGGGTCGTTAGATATCCCCTATACGAATCACTCTTCACTTTAGGCTTGGATTGACCAAGCCAAGGGGGGGGATCCCACGTAAATTGTTAAGTACCAAAGATTTGCATACACGAACACCACAAAAGATCCAAGAGCAATATAAAAGAAATCTCCACTTTGTTAATGAAAACCCTTGAGGTAGGGAAACACCATACAACAAATCCTATCATGGAAGGGATCGATCCTCTCCTATTCACTTTCCTTTTCGAGGGGGTAACCTCCTAATGAGATACCTCTCCAAATACAATACTTTCTTCTAGACTTCCATTACATTACTTGAACCCCTTTATATAGTGCTACCAACCACCTAAGAACATTCTAGAGGAGGATCCCTCTAATAAGTCCTCTTACATTTATTATGTTCATACTAATATATCTAACTACCATAGTGGGTCTTATTTAATAATATAGTGGACCTAGTCCACCTTACATTAAATGGCCTCCATTATTATCACTATGGGCCCTCCGACCCCCTCGCTACCTCTCTAGATACACTACATAAATATATCAGGTCCTATGAGTTTTAGTTTTGAGAGGTAATTCAAGTAAGGATTAGATATGGTATCACATAGCACACTCCTATAAAATATGGAAAATTAGCAGGAAAACCAATTGTTGAAACGAACTTCTAAAATTCAAACCTTTAGGGGATGTCAAGTCCCTAAAGGTTGGCTAGAGAAGGTATGAGAAAAAAGTATGGTAACATGCTCGCAATGTTCACCCAGGGTCCAAGTACCCCCACACAAAAATTCACCCTCCCTAAGAGTTGAAACAATGATTATCCACTCGACTTAGGTACCATGGGTATCCCCCACGCCCCACAATCACCTTTGTAGTTTTCCTAGGAAAGACCACTAAATTCACCACTTCACATTCAACAACCGAGTAGAATAGTCATAGGTCAGACCACACATATGGGTAGGGAAACAAAACCTGAAATTCCAAAAGTGATTCCACCTAGGGGGCTTCTCACTTATGAAATCCCCATACATGTAGTAGTCCAAGTGATTTCAAAAACACCAGAGAAAGTTGAGAGGGGATATCTTCCCCACTTTCTCTAAGTGCGATATCATGCTTAATTCATGTGTTAAATCATATTTTTCGGCACCTCCTGCTACTATTGGATTTTTCACTCCTTGACAACTTCTAGTTTGGTTTCGTGGCCTTGGAGAATTTACTCTCTGTGATGTGGGGTTTATGGGTGCAAGAATGAGATTTCATCCTGCTTGTACTGGCTTTTACAAAGTGTTAAAATCAAATCTAAACTATTGAGTGGAAGTGGGAAACTCAAGCCTTGTAATTTTGCAAAAACAAGACAGGTGTGCAGTAGAATCAGAAACAGTCGTGCACAGAGCGCATAATGCGTGTTTTGAGAGTTCTGACAAAGATAAAATGTGTATGGACTGCACGTTTGTTCATCTCGAACCCGCGCGCATGCAGAAAAGTTGGCGGGATGGAATTTTTGAAAAAATTATCTTACTATGGGGTGAAATCCTGCTCTCAAGTTGTGAGCTTAGGCCTCTTTTGACCCCTGCACATGTAAACAAGTAAGAAAGAAAAATCTAACAGCCTAATTGGGGATTTTTTTGTTCAAATCCGCAATATGGTCGCCAATCTGTTGGGTTCATTTTGGCATAAGGGTGAGAAAAAAGAGGTCCCTTAGCTATCTAGTTAGGGTATCTAGAAAGCACAATAGAGAGTTAGTTGGTTAGTTACTCAACTAACATAAATAAACAAGAAATAAACAACAATTAAATAAATCTAAACTAAGAAAACAATAACTTGAAATGAATGCATAAAGAAAGAGAGATATACCAAGTAAAATGGTCTTTGAATTGATACTCCTTGGAGAAATATGGGAACTTATGAGTCCCCTCTTCCTCCTTGCGAAGGCTCTTGAGTCTCCAAGTACAAAGTCTTCTTTCTACTATCAATGGATAACAAAGGAAAATGGTGAAAAAAAGAGTGATGGACTAGTCAAGAGGAGAGAATCCTAACACTTTCTATGGATGCCCAAATATTTTTAAGAGGAATATGGCTTCCCAAAGATAAAAATGAGTAACACAACAATACTCAAATGATTCTTCTTTTTTGCATACAATGGCCCTTTATTTATAGGAGGATGGAAAGTTTTTTCTTAACTGGTTCCAAATGTGAATGGGAGGCAATTTGTCTTGCCAAACTAAGTGTAATCCTTCCATGAATATTGGTAGTATGTTGTGTTTGTGTTAATTGTTTCTTCATCCATTTTTTGTATTTGTAGTGAGCCATTTTCCGATGATAACAACAATTATAACAAGAATGAATGTTTTTCATAATTATGTGCATCCATCGTTGATGACATTGAGAAAGGAAATGTAAGTTTTTTATTTTTATTTTTGTGTTGTTTATTATTTTTAGTATCATGGTAATTTTTTAATTTTATTTAACATGAAAATGTTATATTTTATATTTACAGGATTGTGCTAAATGACTTTCACATATGTTAGTGGGGATTTACTCTACAAAGAGTAATATCATGGATGCCATCAATTCTTTTCATATTGAAAAGACACAAGAAGGAAGGAAAAAGAAACAAAAAGTAATGGAGGTTGAAGCTGCAAGAGTACACATAGAAGAACATGAAAGAAGAAGAAAAAATTTCATTCTAGAAATCCTAAAAGGGTTACATTTGAAAATGAGGAAACTCCAAATGCATATTTTGTTGATATTAGTCCCAATGAGATTATCATTCCTTCTCGCAAAAATAATAAACAAGATAAACGCAAAAGAGTGATGGTCGATGATGAATCCATTCCTATTGATTATGAATAAATCATTGATTTAGATAAAACTCATTTAAATCATAAGAGGAATAAAGAAAATGTTGTTGATGATGTTCAAGAATCCATCGTTAACTCGGAGTATTATAGTGAAAGTACTAAAGGTAGCAGAGAAATACTAACACCAGGTGTTGATCCAGACAATGGTATTATGAAAACAACACAAAATGCCATTTGAAATAGATTGAGGACAACGAACTTAGTTGATTATGGCCACACATTTTAGTTTAATGTGAAACAACTTTATAAACCCACATAAGGGAAAGAAAAATATTAAATTAGAAAACTGCATCACTTGCATATTCACAATTTGAAAGCATTGATTAGGTACAATCCATATACACATGTGGTTGACTACCTAGTTCTTGTTGACCCAATGGAGTTTTCTACAAGGGAATAATTTGATAGATCAAAATGTTTTAACTACAAATATTATGTGATTGGAGGAAATCATTCTGCAGATGCTAGAAGAGAATTGATGCAAGAATATCCCAATAATCCTCTTTTTGAGACAGTCAAATGCATAATTTATGTCAATTTAACAAATTCAAAAATAAAGTTATTTGCATGGGATCATAACACATATAATGAGTATAGAATGTCCATGAATTTCATTCAAAGTGTGAGATTTATTCATAATGAGTTTTCTGAAATATGTCGTGGGGAGAGATCAAATGTTGATGCCAATTTTCGGAAGCAATGTTGTATGGAAATAGGATTCCCAATTGATGATGAAAATTCAAAAGAAAAAAATCGCAAAGGAAGTGATGTATTTAGAGTTGTGGATAACTATTTTCAATTGGGATTTAGAACCGGACATGTATGGGATTTGATAGATAAGATTTTCACCCTATGGGAAAATATTAGTATAAAAAATCAGAGAGTTAAGAAGGATAAACCATTGATATGTGGCACAAGCAAGACAGGTCCTGAAATAAAAAATCTTCCAAATAATATGACTATAACACCTTGGAGAACAATACAATGAGTGAAGGATGCGAAACTTATCATAGCTATATTATCACGTGTAAGGTCGGGAGAATTGTCAATGGAAGAAATGTGTGATGAATTTAAAAAGTAAGTTTGTTGAGTTATTTTTATGTATGTTAGAACAAGAAAAATAATTTTTCCAGTTTAACATATCAATGCTCTAAGTATTTTATTATATATATCATTATAACATTATTATTTTATTTATTTAGTCACAAGGTGTATATGAAAAAATAGGAAATGGTCAAGATGTTGAATGAAGAAAGTTGGGATGATGTTAAACTCAACTATCCAGATTCAAGATTTACAACAATATTGAAACAATTTTGTGTTGCATTCAAAAATGTATGTTGATTTATTACATTCATATTATTCGTTTGTAAGTTAATTTATTTTTATTTTAATATATATATGTGTGTGTGTGTGTGTGTGTGTGTGTGTTTGCTCTTTTTCATTAAATATGCCAAATAATAATGTAGATGGAGTACCTGAAACTTTCAAAAGTTTTGTTCAAAAATACAAGTTTGAAAGAGAACGAAGGAGACGTGTTCAAAATGTTCAACTTGATGACACCCTTGATCACTACATTTGGAATGGGCTTGACATTGTTCAATATAAAGTGATATTAGGTGATTGTGAACAACTTGCAAATATTGTTCCTAAAAAAGAATACTTCCTAGTTATTGCAGATATCTCTCATGGTTATAATATCCAAAACATTGGATATGATACTGAGCCTTATACTTACCAAGCTTTCAATGAAGTGGTTATGGGATTTATGAAAGTTACAACATCACCATTTTGGATATTTCTGGTATTTCATTCAGACA
Organism: Picea sitchensis; assembly: GCA_010110895.2. NCBI lineage: Eukaryota > Viridiplantae > Streptophyta > Pinopsida > Pinales > Pinaceae > Picea > Picea sitchensis. The sequence goes on along the minus strand of SNQJ01S0009499.1, from coordinate 185,383 downwards.
CACAACAATGATTATTACAATCAATCTTCGAGGGGAAAGAAAAGAAAGATATGCAGTTTATTTGGTAAGATATTGAAAGTGTATGTTTAGCAATTAAGATTAGAAAACAATTTTATTAATTTACAAGTTAATTGAATTTTCACTTATTTATGTTATAGGTACAATCCTAATATTCATAGCTCCAATAGAGAATCATTTAAACATGATTTTAAGAGTATACATCTTGCAACCCGGATAAAAAATTATTCTTATAATTCTACTCTTGTCAATGCAAAGGAAGGAGAGACTCCTAGTAGTGTATTGGTATACAATGTTGTGGTTAGAAAGCTAACATATGAGGAAAAAGATTTGAAGGTAGAGATGGTTAACATTTATCAAAAACCACAAGCATTAATTAATTATCATATAGATACATTTTCAAATGAAGGAGATCGGGTTCAGGTAAGAATTATGATCTAATATTTATGAAATCATACTTCAATCTTATATTATTTTTAATTTATGTATTTTTACAGTGTTTAAATTCATTTTTTATTTTGTATTTGGTGATTAGGTACAACATTAGTGTGTTGCTTATAGAAAGGAAGGAATTGCATAGTCATTGAAAGTGACCCAATGCACTGCAATTTTATTCAACAAAGAATTAATGGTATTCCAACTCTTCCAAATGAAATGAAAGAAGTTGGCTTGAGGAAAGGAGATTTTAGTCAATCAAAGGTGGAAAAAATTTCAAAGTAACCTCAAGTACCATTAGGAGGAATGATTGGAAATGATCACTTTAGAGAACTTGTGGATATCAAAGAGCCAATGGAAGAACAAAATGACACTATGGAAGCACAAAATGATGTTGAAGAAGATGATAATGTGTCTGTTGAGAATGATGAATTTGGGAATGTTGATAATGTGTCTGTTGAGAATATATGATATTGTTGATTAGTTTTAAGATGCCCTTGAAGACGATGCTCAATTTTACAAATTTGTGATGAGCTATAACTGTAATGTTTTGACTTTCAAATTTTAAAATAAGAATGAAGATGTATCTATTGTTGTTTTGTGATGAATCTTTTTATTGCTTTCTTTTTCATTTTATTTGTATGTGAATCACTATACATTGGAACATTTTATTAAATGTTGTCATTTTTTTACTTCAAATGTATAAAAATATGAAAGAAAATGATAATTTTTTAGAAAATTTCGACTTTTTTGGTTCAATTATGTCCATAAAAATGCTTTATTTGACATGATATTTTAAAGGAATAGGTACCAAAATGTATAGATTTTTTATTATATATGGCTATAAAATGTGTACTTTTTTGCTAAATATTAAAAAATAGTGTTATTTAACTACAATGTTTTTCTATGTATTGAAGTAAAGGTAAACAATGTGTTAAAAATGATGTTTTCCACTATATTTTAAAAGTATGGAAAAATAAATTAATTAAGGAGACATAATTATATGAAAAATCGTAACTTCAAAAAAGTAAATGGTAAAAAATATTTTTAAGATTGAAAGAAGCATGAAAAAATGACTAAAAACACCATTGAATAAAAAAACAAAATTAGAAAAATAATGTGGAAACATTGTAGATCGAAAAATTTAAAATATCGAAAACCCACCTAAAAACGGGGTAAAAAATTGGACCCCCCAAAAAACAAGAACTCTGTAGAGTTCTCGTTAAGTCGGTAACTATGTTACCTATACAATAACCATTCCCATCAATTCCACCACCGCCACAATTAACTCAATCTCAACCTTTACAACTTCCTTCAAACTAACAACCACCACAACCTACATCGATTATTTCTTAGCCTGTAGAAAATACAAATAATCAAAAAGACAAAACGGTCTACAATGTTGAAATAAATACTTTCCCCACCTACGTGATCACTCATGTAGTATTACAGGAATTTCCTACACAATTACATGAATCTTCTACATCATTACAGGAAATCAATTTACGTTCAGGAAAATGAATACATCGAAAGTCACCAATAATAAATAAAGAAGATGTACCGAAAAATCCATCAGATCAAAATAAAACAATACTAAAACAATCAATAGATCCCCAGAAAAAGCATTAAGAACCAAAACCTGCACCCTTCCTAAGAGATTATTGTTGGAAAAAAAATAAAAAAAATAGAACTTTTACCTGAGCTAGATATTTTGGAGGAATTGAAAAATATTTGTATCAAAATTCACCTATCATGGGTCATTAAACAGATTCCAATATATGCAAAAACAGTAAGGGAAATATGCAATAAAAAGATTGTTAGAAAAAGATGGGATCTACAAACTATACAAGTGATTGGACATTTAGCAAGCTTAATAACTACGAAAGCAATCTCCAAAAAGTATGTGGACCCAGGTATACTAGTTGTTACATCATCTATTAATAATGTTTTTTTACCAAACACACTTTAGGTGCTACAATAAATGTCATGACAATGGTAACCTTGAAAAACCTCAAAATTCAAAATCTCAAACCTACCCCTATTGTTTTGGAGTTAGTAGGCAACTTGAATATTAAGCCTAAGGGAATAGTTGAAGATGTCATTGTTTCATTGAGCTACTGGAATTACCCACTAGACTTTATGATACTACAACCAATGGTTGGTTTAGGAGGACATCCATTGATATTGTGCAGGCCATGGTTAGCAAAAAATGATGCATACATTGGTTGTCGTTTAGGAAATATGGCAATCACAAATGGTTATGAGGTAAAATAGATAAAACTGTATCCCCAAGCTAAATCAGTCAATGAGTTGGAGTAACTTAAATGGACAGACATAGATACATAAATGAAATTATTCATCCTCTTTTAACAATTTCTCAACTTTAAACATTAAAGAAAATATAGATGATAGTCACTTTAATCATTACATATCTTACCCTGATTCTCCTCTGTATTTTAGGGGTAAAAAATTATCACAAACATCAAATTATGAACATAAGTATGAACAAGCTTCATCATCATCATCATTTGAACAAGATTCATCATCAAATCTTGAATGAATTTCTACAATGGATTCTAAGCAATGTTTTGTTGATTTTCTATTAAGACAACATTTTCAAGAAACTTGTACTATACATAACTTGTTATCTTTATTTGATTCTATATTTCCTGCAAATATTGTATCTACTTCCTGTAATAAAATAGTTGAAATATTTCCCAGAAAGAGCCTTAATATTAATGTTGATCTTGATGAGTCACAACAAAAACAATTAATTTATGTATTGAAGAAATATTTTAGAGCCTTTTCTTGGGAATACATTGATATGCATGGGATTCATCTAGATACTCGCACCCACCACATATACATCTAGGAAAATGTCAAACTAGTTCGAGAACCACAAAGACTAATGAAACCATCCTTAAAGAACATTGTAAAAGAGGAGCTACAAAAATTATTAGATGTAGGATTCATTTATACTATCTTAGACAACCAATGGATTTCACCATTGGTTATAATTCCCAACAAAAGTACTAAATGGAGGGTATGTGTAGACTATCGATGACTCAACAAGGCCACATTAAAATATAATTTCCCTTTTCCTTTCATCGACCAAGTCCTGGACACATTGGCTAGAAAGAAATATTTTTCTTTCCTTGAGGGTTTCAGTGGCTATAATCAAATACAAATAACACCTGAAGATAAAGACAAAACAACATTCACATGTCCTTGGGGAACCTATGCCTACAAGGTATTTCCCTTTGGAATTTGTAATGCACCAGCCACCTTTCAAAGGGTAGTCTTGGTTATTTTTGTTGATTTGGTAGATGATTGTGTAGTTGTGTATATGGATGAATTTTAGTTTATGGAGATACTTTTGAGGTGGTTTTAGAGAACTTAGAAAAAAATTTAAATAGATGTCAAGAAAAATGCCTTGTTTTGAGTAATGATTTTTTTTTATGATGAGTACTGAAGGTGTTGTGCATGGTCAGCATATTCCAGCTACAGTTATTAAGGTAGATCTGAAAAAAGATTGAAATTATTGTCAATTTAACCTCTCTGTACACTCAAAAGGATGTGAGAAGTTTCCCTGGTCATGTAGGGTACTATAGACGATTCATCAGAAATTTCACAAAAAATGCATTTCCTTTATTCAAATTATCAGCAAGATATGTTGAATTTTACTAGGATATTAATTGCCAAGTTTCCTTCAATGCATTAAAATGAAAAATTTCTACCACTCCAGTATTGAGAGGGCCCAATTGGACATTTTCCTTCTACATATTGACATATGCCTCGAAGACAGAAATAGGAGTGGTTTTGGGAAAGAAAGAGAACCAACAATATTATGCAGTCTATTTTGTCAACAAAAATCTAACTCATGTTGAATCTAATTATAGAGTCACAAAAAATGAGTTTTGGAGGTTTTCTATGAAATAAACAAATTCTGGAATTGTATTAAAGGATATGAGATTTTTGTGCAGATGGACCATTCCGCCATCAGGTACCTTATGAATAAACCCATAACTAATGGTAGGATAACAAGATGGCTTCTTCTTTTGCAGGAATTCAATATCACGGTGTTAGATAGGTCAGGAAGGGAAAATTTGGTAGTATATTTTCTTTCTCGAATCAATATTCCCGGTGAGATATTTCCTGCAATTGATACATTTCTAGATGAAAATTTATTTACAGTTTTTGTTAAGACTCCATGGTTTTCTGACATTGCAAATTACTTGTCTACATGAAAATTTCCACCGCACTTCTCAGCAAAAGAAAACCAAAGAGTTATTAGGTAAAGTGCTAAGTATTGTTGGATTGGAGGAGACCTCTTCTACATAGGAGAAGATATTATAATTTGTTGATTTGTTAGAGAGGATGAAAATTTTGAAATTTTAAAGGTTTGTCATGATGAGCCTTGCAATGGTCATTTTTCCGACTAAAGGACAATTTATAATATTCTTCAATTGGGATATTGTTGGCCCACAATTTTTAAGGATACCAAACAATATGTGAAGAGTTGTGACAGCTGTCAAAGGATGGGGCATCCCACTACAACTAACGAAATGCCACTTCAGCCCCAAGTCGCCATAGAACCGTTTGAGAAATGGGCTTTAGATTTTGTAGGGCCCATAAATCCACCATCAAAAAGAAAAATTTATGTTTTGGCTTACACAGATTACGTTACAAAACAGGTTGAAGCGAAATATTTACCGCATGTTATAGAACAATCTATAGTAAATTTCCTATTTGAAGATATTTTTGTTAGATTTGGGGTACCTAGAAAAAATGTTACTGACTAGGGGGGCTAGTTCACCTCGAAACTAGTTCAATCTATTGTGTAGGAATACAAAGTTAGACATAGGAACTCCACACCATTTTTTATTATTTGGGTTGGTTTTCATTGATGTCAACCCTTGAAGAAAGTCTGCTAGTGAATTACAGTAGCACAAAGCTTTAGGTAATGGACACAAGTTTGTTTGATGTATAATGGTATGAGTTTTAATATATTTGAAGGTAAGACTATTCTCGATGGATAGTACATGTCATGCCATTTCTGGTGGTATGTGGAACGTCACATAAATCCTCACGGTAAGAGAGTTATGGCCATGTGAAGTTGGAGAACCCTCATGAGTCATCTAGAAGCCCCAAAAGGTCAATGTAGTCAAAGTGGTTGGAAAGAATATATTTTTTAAATAATAAAGTGAAGTGATTATTGTACTATAAGTCAAAGTGGACACAAAAGAAATTATTTAAATAACAAAGTTAATGGAGAAATTACTAAGTGGACAAGTGGTTAGAAGTGGGTTAGCCCTACAATCAGAAAGTGGTTTAAGATGGTTAGAAGGAAATAATAAAGTGAAGTGATGAGTGTACTATAAGTCAAAGTGGATACAAAAGAAATTATTTAAATAATAAAGTTAGTGGATAAATTACTAAGTGGACAAGTGGTTAGAAGTGGGTTAGCCCTAATATAAGGAAAGTGGGTTAATATGGTTAGAAGGTAACCCCTTGAGGAAGCTACATGAAAGTATAAATAAGAGGCAAAGGTATTTCATTTAATCACATATTGAATATCATTGAATATCTATTTTGTGAAAGGTTATTTGGGAAAGTATTATTGATAGAGAAAAGTGCGGCAAAAAAATCGCGGCAAAAAAAAATGCAGTAGAAAAATCATGGAAGGAAAAATGCGACAGAAAAATCGCGGCAAGAAAAGTGCGGTAGAAAAAATGCAGCAGGAAAATCATGGCAGGAAAAGTGCGACAGAAAAATCGTGGTAGAAAAAGTGCTGTAGGAAAATCGCAGAAGGAAAAGTGCACCAAAAACACCGTGGCAGAAAAAGTGCGGCAAAAACGTCGCGACAGAAAAATCGCAACAGCAGAATGCTACAAGAAGAAAAAGGTATGGTTTTCATATGTGTAGTGTTGAACTTATGAATCTAGTTGAGGGTTTTCCTTGTAAATCTGTTGGATGCCCTCTTGGAAGTTTAGGGCTTGTTGTAGAATGGTTTTGAGGCAGATC